>MU228351.1:662913-757232 GCA_018584345.1 Thuja plicata | reverse complement strand
CTTTAGTCCAAGATTCATCTTTACATGCTTCATCAGTAGTCTTTGGTTCAACTTGAGAAATCAAACAGATCTCATCTCTAACTTTAGATCTAGTCATCATGCCTTTGCTTGCATCACCAATAATTTGATCTTTAGGATGGTTTTTCTTGACATACCTTGGTGTCTTCAATGTCTCAGTATCTTCAGCCTGTTCTTCTTCTTCAATCTCATTCTTGATCATCAAGGGTCCTTCAGGTTCAACAACAAGTTCTCTTGATTCTGTTATCTGACCGCAATCATACATTCTTTCCTGAATTTGAAATTTTTCATCTATCCTCACATTGGCGGTTTCAATTAGTTTCCTCAGTCTCAGATTGAAACATTTATATGCTTTACTCTTAGTGTAATAACCAAGAAAGATTCCTTCATCACTTCTAGCATCAAACTTGCCTATCTCATCATCTCTCTTGATATAACATTTACTACCAAATATTCTAAAATATTTCATAGTAGGTGCATGATCAAACCATAATTCATAAGGAGTTTTATTTGTACCTTCTCTGATCTGAATTTTGTTTAATATGTACACAGCAGTTCCAATTGCTTCTCTCCAATGAACATGTGATACATTTCCTTCTGACAACATAGTCCTTGCAGCAGCTAATATGGTTATGTTTCTTCTCTCTTCTATCCCATTCTGTTGTGTAGTTCTAGGAGATGAGGCATGTCTATGTATTCCATTTTCTTCACAGTATGTATTAAACAGTTCTGATGTAAACTCTCCTCCTCTGTCTGATCTCAAACATTTCATCTTTAAACTGGATTCATTCTCAACTTTTTCTTTGAATAACTTGAACTTGTCAAATGCTTCAGATTTCTCTCTCAAATATGTAACCCACATAGTTCTAGAAAAGTCATCAACAAAAAGTATAAAATACCTTTCACCATTGTATGATCTTGTTCTTGTAGGACCACATAGATCTATATGCACCAGATCCAACTTCCCTTTTGCTGAATAAGCTTTTCTCTTGAAAGTGCTTCTAGTCTGTTTCCCCGTAACACATTCTCTACACAAAGTGTTAGATGGCTTTACAATTCTAGGTAGATCTCTTACTTCTTTTTTCATACTTTCCTTCACAATGTTATCAAAATTAACATGAAAAAATCTTTTGTGTCATAACCAGCTATCATCAACCTTTGCAACAAAACAAGAAGCTTCAGATGTGTGCAATTCAAATACATTACCTCTGGATTTAGTACCAGATTCTATCAAGTCTCCTATTTTTCACTTGATAGAACATTTTCCATTTATGAAGTTCATTTGATAATCCTTGTCCACTAGCTATCCAACACTCAACAAATTGTGCTTAAGTCCATCAACAATGAATACATTGTCAGTGTTAGTATTTCCATCCAAGGAAATAGATCCAATTCCAATAATAAGTTTAGGAGTATTGTCACCAAATCTAACAACACCAACATCATGTCTTTTCAAACTTACAAACTTATTTTTATCTCCAGTCATATGATGTGAACAACCACTATCTATGACCCATTCAGATTTCTTTTCAACTCGAGATACTAATGCTTTTTCTTCATGCAGGGTTCATCATCCTTAATAGAAATAAATACAATTTCATCATAATCACCATCCTCATCATCAGATATACCCTCACTAGCATAATAACATTCCTTATCCTTTGAGAACTTAGACTTGAAAAACTTAGGTTTGTGCTTTGGAATTCTTGTAGGACATCTAGATGCAAAATGACCGATCTTGTTACATGAAAAACATTTCAAAGGTAATATTCCCTCAAACTTACCCTTACCTCTCTTTTCTCTTTTGGAAATCAATGCAAAAATTTCATCTAGCTTTATTTCTTCTTCATGTATTTGTTCCCATTCATCAGCATAGGCTCCAATTTATTCTCTTAGGTCATTACTACTCGTGTTTGCATTTCCAGGTAAGATTCTTTTTCTTTTGTGCATGGTTTCTTTGAATGTTGACTCAACCATAGGTAAAGTGTCTCCCAATTTTATGGCTTCAAATGTAGTTGTCTTTCCAATCAAAATCTCGCTGGTGAAGTTTGGTGTCAAAGGTATGATCTCCTCTATAGCCTGAACCTTGGTTCTATATGCAGGTGTCAAAGATCTGAGTATCTTTGCAATCACTTCTTCTTCACTGTAAGTTCCTCCTGAGTTCCTAATACCAATAACTACCTCAATAATTCTCTATGCATATACTTAGATGTTCTCATATTCTCTCATCTTCAGTGATTCCATCTTTGTCTTCTAGTTCTATAACTTTGCTTTCTTTGTAAACTTGTCTCCAACATATAGTGCTTCCAGTCTTGACCAGATTTCATGTGCAAAGTCCAAGTCCTTTACTTCAATAAGTTATCCTTCTAATAATGCACTAATTAAAGATTCCCTTGCAACCATATTACATGAGAATATCTTCTTTTGATATTCACTAGATTTCTCTAATTCATCCTCATTCGCTATCTTTTCCTTCTTCTTTGTTATCATCTGATAATCAATTCCCAAACAAAAAATGTGTTCTCATCTTGTTCTGCCAACTGTCAAAGTTTTCAGGGTCAAACCTTGGACTATCCTTCCTATAGTAAGTCATCTTCAAGATCACCTCAAGCTGTTTAAATTTATCTCTGAGGACCAATAGCTCTTATACCAATTGTTAGGAATAACAGTCCACAAGAAAACTGAGAGGGGAGTAAATCAGTTGTAATCTAGATTATTTAAACTTTATACTTTATAAACCAAATCTACAAATTTAAATGATAACATAGTAATAGCTAACACCATAATGCAATATTTGTTGTTGAGGAAACCTTGTTAAAGGTAAAACCCCAGTGGGAATTAACACCCACAAATAATGTACTAAGAGAATAGTATCCCTGTTAAAAGATATTAGCACTGTTAGGAGCTTGTTACAATATTACAGTACACCATCCCTGTTAGGAGACAGGCCCTGTTAGGAGTCAAAAAAAATAGTAGGCTCACTTCCAAGGCACACTACACAAAGAAGGTTAAAGCCACCCTCAAGGATTCACAATCTGAATCAAGTGTATAAAGAAAATACACATTCTAGAAAACTGTCTGATAGCAACTGTCTTTTCTTGGTCAGTTCCAATGATGTATCAACTCTGTTTTGTATCCATCAGTCAACAAGCTTCACAGCTTCCAAACTTCTCTTTATTTTGTCTATCACACTTCTCCACAAGAATTTATCTTTCATATATACCATCTTACAATAATTCATTAGATCATCCAGTTAAGCTTTCCTAATACATAATTAACTAGGTCAGCCAATTAAGGCTTTCCATCATACAAATAGTTACATAGCCCCTTGCTAAGATACACATGGTGTCTATAAAAAGTATGCAACATTTACAATCCATTACATATACTTCCAAATCCGCAATGTATGCTCACAATTAATTTCACACGCTACATGTCTAAAATCAGCCAGGGAATAGGTCTTCTCTAGAATACACGCCACAATTGATGTAATCAGTATCCAATCAACAATCAAACTCAACCCATTATTCTATCATATGTTAGTTGTCTATCCATAAGCACGCATGTTCTAAAATATCTTTTCCAGAAAGGTATACCCGAAACATAGAGACCTGCTCTGTACAGAATTACAATTATAGTCTAGAAAACCAGTCTTCACTTAATCAACTGTAAAATCCACATTAGGTAACATAAAGTCAAGAGACCTTAGGAATAAGTTCAGCACACATCCTTCTATATAAATCCAACTTTGATCACTTTGAATCATCTGTACAGTGGACGTATATTCCATCTAGTTAAGTAGCCAGTCTCTCTTCTTCATAGAAATATATGTTGACATCAGTGAAAAAACATGAGTATCAACAACATGATTAGTAGCCAAAATTGACATCATCCAACAAACCCTACCTAAATTAAGAGGCTTCGAACCCAAAGTCAAACGCTCATGGTGGAATGAATCACATCATTATGAGTACCATAGGAACAAGGGAAATTAGACAAATGAGTGTATGATATTAAAATATGTTGTTCAAGATCTTATTGACAATGACACTATTGAAGTAGAGGGACCTACAAACAATGAAGATCACAAAAATTTCAAAACTCCTTTCTTAAACCATGAGAAGGGTGAATATTCCAATACAAACCAAAATAAAAAGAATGGAAATAACAAGGTGAATTTTTACCATACTTAATGACAATACTATCAATTCTTTATCCGACTTTGAAAATACCATCAATGTCATAGTGGTGAAAGATAAACAAGACAAAGAGCCTGCCAATGTTATCACTAGGGGGAAACCATCAAAATTCACCTTACAAGGAACCTACAACATGAAAAATAGGTATAATCCTTCATATTTTCTTTCAAAACAATATAACTTAGTAGATCAACTTCAAAAGACCCTGACACAAATATCAATCCTAGAGTTGCTAATTACTATCGCATAGAGAAATTTTGGAAAATAGCCTTGGTTGATAAAATGGTCCCTAAAAATTTGGATGTAGAACAATTTCAAAACATGGTTAGTCATCTTATTACACCGCATTGCCTATCCTTTTCAAAGGAATATGATATGTCCTTAAATCATCCTAAAAATTCTCCCTTTTACATTGAAGTCCTAATCCAAAAGCATAGAGTCAAAAGAGTCTTGATAGATGGAGGGGCTGCCTTAAATATATGTAATTTTTGCGTTGTTAAAGCCTTGGGATATTATGAATATTTTGTGGATCCTAAGAGGAAGATAACCATTAAAGGTTATGATGATGAAGACATATCTTCTAAAGGAGTGGTTATTCTACCACTACGAGTGGGACCTATTAAAAAGGAGATAGTTTTCCAGGTACTAGACTTGAATTTTACCTACAAATTATTGTTGGGAAGGCCATGGATTCATGAAATGCATTTCATTCCTTTGACTTATCATCAATGTTTAAAGTTTCCTTATCAGGGATAAGAAATAAAAAGCAGGGGTGACCTTAACCCTTTCCAATATTGTAATAATATCAAACGAGTTACAGATTCCTTTGTACCACATAATTGTGAGGTTTCCACATCAAATTCATTCCCAGAACAAGATAAAGAAGAGACTCCTAGTACAAGGTTTCTATTAAAAGAGAAGAAACAAGAGAAGGAAAAGGATGATTTCACTAATTCAAATAGTGAAAATGATAGTTCATCCACATCAAACAAGGGTAAAGATGGGGTTTCTCTTTTACATTCAAATGATTAAAATCCTAGATCCTCTAGTTCAAGTGCTTCTAGTAGAGGAGGAAAGGAATCAAATGGCACAAAGTTAGAAAAGGGGAATGAAAAAGAAACACACTATCAAAACATGGATACATTACTGAAAGAATTTGAGAAGAAATATAAGATTCATCATAAAGGGGTAGGAGAATATTCCTTATCTTGGTTAATTTACCAATTTATCCTAAGTCACATGGAAAACCATCTACCTCAAGTCCTCAAAAATACAATAATAATTTTGCAAGGGCTAGTACATCAATGGAGGTAGAAGAAGATAATGAGATTCTAAATTGGCTATACAAAGATGAGGAAGAGTAAAATCAAAGGGTTCAACATATTATAATTCCCACACATCATTTTGGGAAAGGCTTTCAAACAAAGAAAAAAATGGGTTACCAGGGAAAGGGTCCTCTTGGGAGGATAAATGAAGGATTATTAGAACCTATAGAAGCTACTTTCTAGTCTAATAATGAGAAAAATGGAGTAGGGTATCTTGAAAAAGGATATACAAAAAATAATTTCCCTCCCATGCATGAACAAATCCTCAAGTTGAACTTACATATTGATGAAGATTCTGCCAATTGGGAATGATATTCCTTATCAAAAGAATCTTTTCATGATAAATAGGTTTATGCGATCCACTCTTATACACCTACATCAAAGGAAGAACAAAATTCAAGTCAAGAGTGGGTAGGAGAGCCATACATACCTAGATTCTTAGAGGGACCAAGCTCTAGGTTTACTTTACAAGAGTTAAATCCAAAATATATTCAAAACTATTCTAGTGAGGAAGAAATAGGTCCAAAATCTATGGACCATCTTGAGGAAACACACGTCATTGACTTTGATGATACAATTTATGAACCAAATTATAATGAATTCAGTACCTAACCATGATGGACCTAAACCCAACTAATGATTCTTTACCCCTTATCCATCCCAAACTCATTGATTAGGATCAAATTGAGCTAAATGAAATAAAAATCTTTCCAAATGACCATTCTATTTTCATATACGTCAATGCGGTTGAATCATATTTCACCAATGAATCATATCAAGAGATAGAAATGGGGGGAAGTGTCAAGTTTCTTAGTCACAAAATAAAAGATCTAGTGGTGAAAGCCACCATGTGGTAGTACTAGATTAGAAAAAGGTAAAAATAAAAGACATATTCGAAGGTGAAAACCCAATTGAGGCACCTAAGGATGAGAATCTTGGTAATTTACCCAAAAACTATGAAGAGAGTGATGAACTACAACTGATTGAATGTTTGAAGATGACAAAGTTTATGATCACCATGATGCAGAAGGTATATGAAAGACATTAAATTAGTTAATGTATTGTATTGTCATTGATGTCAACTTGATATGGTATGATTTATCATACACATATTGTCACAACACTTAAAGATCTAAAAAGACAAAGTTTTTGTCATCATTAATCATGTACACCAAGTGACAGTAAACCCTGAGGGACAGTGAACTCTGAGCATAGAAGTTCACAGTGTTACCCGACGGATAGTGTTACCCGAGAAAGCATTACCAAGCTAACTAAATTTGTCATCAAACAGAACTAAAGTTGATGCCTGAGCTATCTGCAGTAGTCACCAAGCACAATTGAAGTGTTGAGCGTTGGGAACTGAAGTTAGGATATGACAAAACAACTTAGCTGGCAGGAGCTAATTATAGAGTTAATTGTTTGATTACATTGTTTTCATCAATCAATTAAAATATAAAGATAAGAAGGAGATTTAAAGCATGTTTTATTCCACAAAACAAGGAGAGTTATATGGATTAAAACTAAAGCAATCATGGTGAGCTTTACGGATCAAGAAGTGATCAACAAAGAAAACAAGAAGGACAAGAAATGGTGAAATCATGTCTATATAAAGAGACAAGTAATTCATTATGAAAAGGAGAGGAATGCTAAAGAGAAATCTGGTGAAGATATAAGTCTTCATACAGATCTGATCATACAAGCTGAAGAATAGATCTAAGAATTCTTTAGACACCAAGCAACAAAGAAGCAACAACATTCACAAAGTAGAAAGAATTGGAGCAAAGGAATTAAAGAGAACATTGACCAGAAGAGGTATTATGAGCTTACAATATATTTGAACATCTGCAAGATTAAGTTGTATTTATGAACAGATCATATACTATTTCAGTTTAACCATTGATTTGGAAAATCTTTTAACAGAGTAGGATTTAACCATCCTTTATATATTGAGATACATCCCAAGGAGTATCAAAAGTTTTTCATGTTGACAGCATAGTGAATGCTAGGTCAAGTGATAAATTGTTAGTGATAAATCCTCTAATAAGGTCACACTTAACAGTGTGTTTGTAACCTTTAACATGGTTGGCTCTTCACCGAGCTCACTTCAGAAGAGTAAAAATTTTGGGTTACCGGTCCCAAGTGGTTTTTCCCCTAACAGGGTTTCCAAGTTAAAAATCCATGTGTCAAATGTGTATATGGTTCATTTCTTTGATGTTTTTTCTTTACACATTACTAAAACATGATTGATCAGTAAACACTAAGTTATTTACTATATTTTGGTAAAGGTTAAGAAAAGATAGACTGGTATTCGGTAAAAATTAGGGAAAGGATAAAAAGTATAAACAGTGAGAAATTATACATGTTAGATATACAAAAGGAATACATCTTGTAGGATTGAAGATAACTAGAGGTTTTATATTTATGGTATAAAGCTTTGGGTCAATTTATTGGATTAATTTTTGAGGCCACTAATTCAACCCCTCTCAGTTATTCTAAGAATTGGTATTAGAGCTTGTGTGCTTGGAAATGAGTTTTAAGACTCAAGCTAAAGATCAAAAGATGAGAAAAAGGGATGTGTCTAAGTTGAACAAGGACAACTTTGCATCATGGAAAAGCAGGATAAGACTCAACCTATCAGGTATTGGAAATGATGTCACTCAATACTTAGATACTAAATTTTTTTTACCTAATGGACCTCCAATAGTTGATCAACTAAGAGAAAAGCATGAAAACAATTCTATGATGATAGAACTTGCTTCCTCACTCTCTGATGCTGAATTTGAAGATGTCAAATCATGCACCACTACAAAGAAAATGTGGGACAAACTCAAGCTAGTACATGGAGGAGATAAGAATGTTCTAAGAGCTAAGGTAGAAAGCCTAAGAGGAAGGTTTGATGACCTAAGAATGAAAGAAGGAGAAAACATCACTCAGTAAAGTTGCAGAATCAAAGAGGTTGTCAATGCTATCCGAGGAGTAAGAGGTGTACTTGAAGAAGAAACAGTGGTAAGTAAAATTATCATAACTTAACTATCTGTTTATGCTATTAGAGCATGTTCTATACAAGAAATGAGAGAAATATAAAATAACAATGTTACTCTAGATAGTTTGATTGGTAGAATTATTTCATTTGAGATGAATAACTTTAACAACAGTGTCTTACCAACTATTGATTCTGCATTCAAATCTTCTTTGAAAATAAGTAAATCAAGTCATAAACACACTATGATAAATAATAGTGAAAGTGATAGTGATGACCAAGAACTTGATGAGATTGAAGCACTAATGGCTAAAATATTGTAGAGAGGCAAAGGTAGATACAAAGGTAAATTACCATTGGTATGTTTTAATTGTAAAGAGATTGGACACTTTGCTGCTAGATTTCCAAACAAAAGAAAGAAGATAGAAACAATTACAGATCATATGAAAAGAAGTTTGACAGAGGTGATGACCGAGATTACCGAAGCAACCAAAAATCTAACAGAAGAGACAATTGAGACTACAAGGACAAAGGAAAGAAGGTTTGTTACCTAGCTGAGAAAAAAGATGAAAATAATGACACCAAATCTGATGAATATATTGAGGTGGTATTTTTTTCTATGAAAGATGATTTAGATGAAGAGGAGAGGTATGTTGAGACTGCACTCATATCTAAGGTTAGTAAGAATGATGTCTAGATTATTGATAATGGTTGTACTCACCACATGACTGGAGATAAGGAAAAATTTGAAACTTTTGAATACTATAATGGTGGATCAGTAAGAATGGGTAATGACTCACCTTGTTTGGTTGAAGGTAAAGGAACAATCATGTTGAATAATTTGATCAGATGTAAAAATGCATATTGGGTGAAAGGACTTAACTATAATCTATTGAGTGTGTCACAACTAAATAACATAGGACATGGAGTTGCATTTGATTACAAAAAGGAAAAGATCTTTAATGAATCAGGAAGGTTGATTGAAAATGGTAAACAAACAAAAGGTAACCTATTTTATTTTGATGATATTAACACCACTTGTTTAATGGCTAAAAATGAAGAAATATGGTTGTGGCATAAAAGGTTATGTCATGTGAATTTTGACAACATGGTTAGGATAATCAATAAAAATAAAGTAAGAGGCTTACCGAGCATGTCAAAACCTAACCATGCCATGTGTAAGAATTGTCAAAAGGGTAAAATGAAAAATTCTAGTCTCAAGAGAAAAACCTACACATCAAATTCTATTCTAGATTTAGTCCATACTGACCTATGTGGACCAATGAAAAAAAATAGCTACTCTGGCGATAGATACTTCATTCTATTTGTAGATGATTATTCTAGAATGATGACTATTGTGTTATTAAAAGAGAAATTAGAAGCATTCAAGATGTTTAAATGGTATAAAGCCGTAATTGAAAAGCAAAGTGGAAAAGAACTAAAATGATTAAGATTAGATAGAGGAGGAGAATTTATTTTTGATGAATTCACTAACTTTTGTAATGAGCATGGAATTCAAAGACAGGTTTCTGCACTGAGAACACCACAAAAAAATGGGATTGCTGAAAGAAGGAACAGATCCATTATTGATTGTGCCAGAACATTGATGATTGAAAAATACATCACTCAAAAATTCTGGAGAGAAGTTTTTAGTATTGTTGTCTACACATTAAACCAAGTTTAATTGAAGAAAGACACCAATAAGACACCTTATCATGAGCTATGGTATGGATACACACCCAATGTAAGTTACTTCAAAATTTTTGGAAGTCAATGTTATATTTTGAAAGATGATAGAAATGGAAATATTGACTCCAAAGGTGAAGAAATAATATTTCTAGGTTATTCTACCAAAATCAAGGCTTATAAATGTCTTAACAAATCCTCTAACAAAATCATTGAAAGTGCAAATGTCAAAGTGGATGAATTTGCTGAGAAAATTGATGAGGAAAGAAGAAAGGAACCAGAAGACTACAACAAGTTTTTCTATAGTGAATAACCTGACACTTTTCCTGAGCAATAGTGTATCTCTCCCAAGCGACAGAACAATGCACACGAGCATCAGGCTGCAAACACTAAAAAATTAGGAAATTGGTCAAGATGATGCACCGAGCGATGAAGATCAAAATGAAGGTCAAGATGATGTATAGAATGATGAACAAAGAGTTGAACCAGTAATTTCTAAGTATTTTTGAAGACATCATCCACATAACCAGATCATAGGAGACAAAAAGGATGGAATGAGAAAAAGAAGTAAGTCACTGAACACTAGATGTTTAATTTGTGATTTTGAGCCTAAATCTGTCAATACTGCACTTGAAAATGAAGAATGTCTCAGTGCTATGAATGAAGAGATAGAGAATATTAAGAAGAACAAAACATGGACATTAGTACCTAGACCGGATGACAAGAATGTCATTGGTACCAAATGGATATTCAAAAACAAGCTAAATGAGAATGGAGAAGTCACAAGGAAAAAAGAAAGACTGGTATGCAAAGGGTATGCACAAGAAGAAGGTATTGACTATGGAGAAACCTTTTCACCCATTGCTAGACTATAAGGAGTAAGAATTATACTTGCTTATGCTGCTTACAAAGGATTTAAGGTATACCAAATGGATGTCAAATCTGCATTCCTAAATGGAATACTAGAAGAAGAGGTATACATTGAACAACCAAAAGGGTTTGTTGATCCTAACAAGAGAAATATGGTTTGTAGGCTACACAAAGCCTTGTATGGATTGAAACAAGCACTGAGAGCATAGTATGAAAGACTTAACTCCTATCTCATAAGTGTATGCACCCTAAAATGGTCGCCTAGACTATGGGCCCCATTTATCATTTTATCAATTTATCAAATTCCTGAATCAATGCTTTGCAACATTTTAATTCAAATCAATTTCCTTCATCAAATGGTAATTAATTCAATTATTTCAATATTTCCTAAGGTTTGATCATTTCATCAATTATCTTATTTAATTAAAAGAAAAAAATTCCTTTTTATTAAATAAAATAATCTTATTTAATTAAAATTCCTTTTTAATTAAATAATCTTATCTTATTTAATTAAAATCTCTCTTAATTAAATAATATTATCTCATTTAATTAAAATATCCCTTTTAATTAAATAAAATAATCTTATTCAATTAAAAGAAAATCCCTCTTTTAATTAAATAAAACCCCCACTTAAATCCTTTTTTGTTGAAAAAGGAAATAAATTGAATAAAAATAAATAAAGTTCCATTTTCTACACATCTTCTTAAGTGGTGGGATTTTTGCCTCTTAATCATAGCCTTTGATTTTTGTCTCTTAATCTCTACCATCCATTTCTCTTTAAAAGGAAACCTCTCATTCTCATTCTCATATAGAACTTTCATGTATTGTTATGCTACAGGTTTGGAGAGCAATTTTGGAGGAGAATTTGAGCACTTTGGCTTGGATATTGTAACTTCTCTCTTCTTGTCTTCTTCTTCTTCTTGCATCCATGGCTATTCATGTAGCTTAAATTCATATTTCCTTTTATAGATTAATCTTGCATTGTTATCATTTAGACTAATTTTATTTTATGCATTGCAATCATATAGAATAGATTTCATTTTCATGCATTGAATCTCTCATTTCATGGTGTACTTGCATAGGCACAACTAGGTCAATCTGAGGGCCTTCATCACACACCTTTGCACTCCATGTCTAGGGAGCTATGAGTCGATATTTGAGGTCTCATTCTTGAGCAACCTTGGATGGAATGACCCATAGAAGTGTGACACATTTTCATCACACATTTTTGGTGCCCACCGTGGGGTAAGCCACCTTTACATGCTAGGTTTTGTTGTTTTTTGGAGCTAACCCCCTTGTGTAGATTTTCTTGGAGATGAAAACCCTAGATTTTCAAAGATTTGATCATATCTCCTAAATGTCTTGGATTTTTTATCTGAATTAGTTTTTGCAGGTTAGCAACATAGCAAAGAAGCTTCAGTAAAAAATTCAGAATTTTATGAGGTATTTTGATTTTTTTATAATTTTTTCTTTATTTTTCATAAAACCTTAATTTTCGGCACATATCAGCATATTTTTTGGAAATTTTTGTATTTTCAGAAAGGTCTTTAAATTCTACAAGGGGTATTTTTTGTGTTTTAAATTTGGATGCAATATCATAACTCATTTGGTCAATTTATGAAAAATTAGTCTATTTTGGGAAAATGGCTCCCTAGGGCACAAATGAAAAGATATTTTTAAAATTATGATATTTTTGGAAATCTCTCTATTTTTTAACAAGGGTCTCTTTTCTGCATTTAAAGTTTGGGATCCGAATTCATGTCATATAGGTCCAATCTTGTTGACTAGGTCAAAAATTAAAAATTAAAAAAAAAGGGCATTTAATGATTAGCTTGCACTTATTTTTCACATGGTTCAATGCATGATATGAGTTTTCATTTGGATTATTTGCTGGTTATTATTTCTCCTAACAATTTATTTATAGATCTAACCTTAGAGTTTGCATAAGTTGAATATACATTGCATATCTTGTTTGCTTGTTTGCTTGTCTTGCTTGTTGGAGAGTTCGTGGCTTGCTTTCGTGGAAAAGATCAAAAAAAGAAACAATAAGGAAAAATATACTAAGAACCTTGCTTTGGACTTGAGGTATTTTGTTGCATCTCTATAACATTTGGATTTTGGAAATAAAAATGAATCTCTTATGTGTTTAGCTTGAGTGTTTCTTGCTTTCATAGATCACATTTCCAATTTTTTCTCTAAAGAATGAACCTAGATTTTCTTTCTTGCATATATGTTTCACATAGTAATTAGGCCCTATGAACACTATTTTTGGCTATCTTGAGAGAGTGGGCTTCATTCTCTTGTTTTACATGCGAAGCTCTTCTTGATGATAGATCCCCTTGTAGGTAGGGAAGGATTTGTCATTACTTCAAACTTGGTTTAGTCTTCAACTTTGATTGGTACTTTCTCTCTTGAGATTGGTGGTCATTTTTGTTGATATACAAACCTTGGGTGGGGTGATTTCAAATTAGTGGGCCAATTAATCTTTCTTTCTATGTTTGGGTGAGGTGAAGAGGCTAGAGGATTATGCTCTTTTCTCTTTTTGGAGAATTAGAAACTTGGAACACTTGAATCCAAACTTAGTCCCCATGTGGTTCATATTGTGAGTCTTTCTTGTTAGAGAGGGTTAACCATAGTGGACATTCCTTTTATTGGGTAAACCACATAGACGGAACCTCAAGCGGTAATAGTGATTTTCTCTATGGTAGCAACAACCACTATATAAATGTCCTTGTGGAAGAAATCTCCATGGTTGTGGATTCTTGTTGGGTTGTTAGATCTCCTCAGCAGCTCCTGATTGATTAAATTATCAGACTATGTCAAAACCTCGTTGTTCCAGGATTGGATTTCACCCACTTGAGA
This sequence comes from Thuja plicata, assembly GCA_018584345.1. Taxonomy (NCBI): domain Eukaryota; kingdom Viridiplantae; phylum Streptophyta; class Pinopsida; order Cupressales; family Cupressaceae; genus Thuja; species Thuja plicata. The sequence goes on along the minus strand of MU228351.1, from coordinate 743,292 downwards.
TTGCAAAAGTTGTAGAGTCAAACCATTACTAAGAACCATAGTGCAACCAACTTTTTATTCTCTAGGACTATGTGCATGATTGGAAAAACCTTTTGAGAACATACACAAGTAGAATCTTTATGGAGTAGAATACTATGTCACTATTCTTGTTCATGCACAAGGTTTCTTTGTCCCTTTCTCATTGTTTCTTTGTCCCTTGCTCATTTTTTGAAGACAAATGTTTTCTTGAACTCCCGAATTGTTGTCTTGCATGTCTGATTCATGAGAAAAATTTGTTAATGCATCTAGTTGGTCAATTAAAATGAACAAATCTGAGTTCCTGAGTGATAAAAACTTCAATAGATCTCCCCAAAAGTGCTATGACATGTTGCTCAATATCCAAATTAATGTAAATGGTATCAAGTTGCACAAAATGACTCTTGGTCTTCTTTCTTCCACATCTCCCATGTCTTCCTAGTCTCCCATTTCTATCATTTCTCTTCTTCCTTCACGCTTCTTCCTCTTCTTCCTAAGCTCTTCACATATTCTTGTTTATTTTCCTCTTATTATCTAGTCTACCTCCTTCTATTCATCTCTTCTATCACTCCCATGCTTGATTCCTCCTCTTCCAGAACCATAAATTTCAACTATCTTGTTATGGAACCTCTCTTGAGAATAGATGATCTGGAACTTATTTCTCAATTCGAAGAGTGGTGTTCCTCCAAAAATCTCATGGATGATAAATTTAGAAAAAAATAGAAAATAAATTGATGGAATCATATTCCTTTGCTAGGATCATACATATGATCTTGTCATGACCTCCTTCTTCCAAACATCTTTCATCTTTTGGGTCTTCTCATCTATCCTCATCATCTAAGTCTTCTTCCTCCACTAGGTCTTCAATTTCCTCTTCTCCACAATCTCATTCTAATTCTACTTCTCCCAAGAGTAATACTTCTCTTTTCAAGACATACCATAATGAGCAATGTGACAATCCTTGTGATACCTCTTCCACGAAAAGTGATAAGCCCATCTTTGATGACTATGATGATGGACAATGTATTGATACCTATGACACCTCTATTCCTAAGAATCCTCCTAGTCGTGTGCTCATTCTTACTGGTAATGGGTGTTCACATTGGATATATTGTGATGGTGATCCATATGATTCTAATTTTGAAAGAGACTTTGATGATTTTTGTGAACAATACCTGGATGATACATTTACTTCTATTGATGAAGTTAAATCTTTCCGCACTGATTATAAATGTAAATACTATAAGAATCTCTCCTCTAAGACCTTTCATACTAAAAATAAAGATTAAAACTCTCAAGAAAGATCATGTTAATGATGAACCTTTGTTTTGTTATGATTCCCTTCCATCCTCTACTTCCTCCAATACTCATACATCTCCTAAGGTCTCCAAGTTTTTCAAATCTTTCACAAATCCTTCATCCAACAAAGGCCCTAATGCTTTTCATGTGATTTTCTATAGTTTTCCTCAAGGGCTACCTCTTAAAGAAACTCAAGCTAACCTTCACATGGATGAAAATACTTTCAATAATGCTAAACCTAAAGAGCCTAAGCCTTTATATGCTATAATGCCTACTTCAGCTAATCCTTCCCCATCTCTTCCCAAGTCTCCCATACAATTTCAACATGCTTCCTTGTCCTTAGAAGTGGCTCCATGTCCAGAGGACTCTAAAAATGATAAAGAAAATAACATAAAGAAAGATCAAGATCAAGAAACCTCCATGTCATCCAATTCTTTTCATGATGTCTCTTATCCGTTTCATGGTTCTTTTGATCCCGCACACCCTTTTTCATTCATTCCACCATGTCTTAAGTCTTCTCCTAAGAAAGATCAAGTCACTACTTACACCATTGAGCTTATTGACAATCAAAATAACCTTACCCCACTTACGCTTTCCAAAGATGATACTTCCATTAAGGTTATTAAAAATAGTGTTGTTACTTCCAATATTAAGCCTATTGAAAATCAAGAGAAAAATTATGTGCTTATGCTATCCAAAAATCCTTTTCAAGATCAAAGTCTTCCATCTTCTTATTCTACCACTCCATTTTTTCTTCCACTTTCTACCCTTCCTATGTCTTTCCAATCTTCAAACAATTCTATCAAAGAAGGTGCTCCTATTCAAGATGTTCACAATCCTATTGAAAATCCTAATGCTCACTCTAAAGATGTTGATGTCCTTGGTTGTCATATACATGCCGATGAACTTATTGATTATCCGTTTGTGTCTTCCACATCCATCCTTGGACCTCCTCCACCAATACTAAGGGCTTCACATTTTCCTTCCATCTTGGGTTCTTATGTCCCTTCACTTTCCCCTCCTAACTCTCCTAATTCTTCATCCATCCTGGGTCCTTACTTCCCTCCATCTCCTATCTTTCCTCAAGATCAACATAGATGCATACCCTTGAATCATTTTCATCCATCCACCCATCTAAACCAGTCATATTCTTCTTCTTCCTCCACAAGTCCCAAGTCTCTTGAAAGAAACTTGAATGTTCAATACAAGAAAAAGAAGCAATACAAGAATCCCTCTAAAAAATAAGATCAGCATGTCTCATCTAATCGACATGGGGGCATAAATTCAAAAGAGATATCTAATAAGAAAACTACAAGACAAGTATGGGTTCCAAAATCCATCATTGAAGATATTCTCTCTAAATCATCAAAAAGAAATGAAAATCCTACGACTATATGGATTCCAAAGTCTCTCTTGAAAGAGTCTCATGTTGAGCAACAAGTGAAGTTGACGTTCAAGCTTCCAAAGGATTCCACTTCATCTTCTTCCAAAAACATTATTTCATTCCATGCGCCTAAACCACAACCTATGTTATCTATTCACCATATTCCTTCACATATTCCTTCATTCACATTTCCTCCATCCTCTCGCCACCCTTCAAGGTGTCTATTGACATTGATCTTTCCTTCCTTTCCGTCTACCCTTTCAAAATCCTTCCATTCACTTTCCTTCTACCTTCTATCTTTTTTCCTCATTTGTCTATTCCTCCTATCTTCCAACCTCACTTGCTTTGCATAAAATCTTATCCTCCATTTTTCTCTTTCATCTTCCTTTCCCTATCAGCATCTTTAAGCATATCATTTTGAATCCTTGGAATATCATGGTTTATCCTTTCAAGGAGCATTATCTAAAAAGCTTGTCTTCTTCCAAAATAAAAAATAAAATAATAATAATAATAATATATAAAAAAAAAAAACAAGAAAAAAATTAAAGAGAAATAATTTCATCCTATGGCGAAAACCACTCCCTTGTGGCACCTTGGATAGGTACCATTATGAATACCTGGCAATCATGCATCAAGTGTAGTTCTTCTACATCTTTCATCCATTCCACATTCTCTCTTTGATCTTGACAATGTTGACCTATACACAAATATTTGGGATATCTTGTGGGCTATCTTACGATGATATTGCTTTCATTCCTTTCATGTTTAGCCTTCATGTCTATCTTCCTCCATTTATTTTTCCCTATCGCTATCATTTTCCCATTTGGTCTTGATCTAAAAAAAAATAAAGAGTAAAACACGGTCTTATGGAGCCTCTTGACATATCTACTCCTTTGGAATGCATCCTTTTCTACTCTTGCATTACACTTTTGTGACTCATCCTATGCTGGCCTTTCATTGCTTGTCCAAATGTGCTTTACATGATTTTTCTTTTTCCCTAGCTTGGGTACTCTTGAGGAGTTTTCCTTTGAGGATTTCTTCGCTTCATTTTCCTTCATTCTCCTGTCTTCCATCGATTCCACTAGCTTGCTAATCCCTCTTGTCCTCCACCTTGCTAAAACATTGGGACTGCACAGTGTGATCTTACTTTGGAGTTTGATGTCCATTCTGTCTGGGGGCATCCTTTGTACATAATTATTGATCCTGAAAAAACTCCAAAAAAAATGATATATTGTCAAAAATTCTAAAAATTGGAAAATGTCCTGAAAAAATGATCATCTTAGTGAAAACCTAGCAATAGGCTCTTTTATGTATCTTCAAAAAAAATGTCATGCCCAAAACTAGGGCAAAACATACAGACAATTTTTTTTTTTGAAACATAAAAATAGAAAACAACAACTATGATGACACAATAATACTGAAAGTGTTGAGGAAAGGTGACAACATGGTGAAGTTAATTTTTGAGTTGAATGGTCTAGTCATAGATTGAGTCGGGGTATCAACAAGGGCGGATGAAGAGTCAATATTCCAACTCGATAGATGACAAGAGACCCTATGGTTTAGTACTACAAGGACACAAAGGTAAACTAACTCCATTAATGGTTGACCTAGCAATCCAATTTATTAATCCTATCCAATGTCATTACAATCCTTAAACATTCTTGATATAATAAGGTTCTCATAATTACTATAATCCTATCCAATTACATTGTGAAAGGATGCATTTAACTTGCTTGAGGAACTATCCAAATTTTCCAATTAACTGCTATCAATAATAATCAAATCTTAAACTTCATTTGTTCACACATGTTTAATAATAAAAAATTAATTAACTACAAGAGAAATTTTCCATGATTCGAAAGGAACACTTAATTTAACATATTAACCTAGCCCCCCCCCCCCCCCNCCTAGCCCCCCCCCCCCCCTTAATACATCTTTATTCAGATTTTACCCTCTTAACAATTGCCTGAAAGCACATAATAGTAATAATCATTATTGAAGTAAATGCAATTAATAATCTAAACTATACAATTTAAATTAACCGAGTAAATCCATTACTCTAATAGGCTAAACAATTTCAATTATTAACATGAGTTATTAAACTATTTAACTAACTAGGCAATTAAAAGAATAAATCTATTAACCTATTAACATGACTACACAATTTAAATAATAAAGTAAATCTATTAATCTATTAATAAAACTACACTAATTAAAAAAATGAATGAAGTAATACAAGTAAATCTATTTATCCAAAACTTAAACTAACTTAATACCTACTAACCACCTACTAATCTACCTACTAAACTACCTATTAACCATCCTACTAATCTACCCTACCCCTATCCCATCACCCTCTCTTGTCCCTTGGCTCACGTGCCAAGTGGGTGAGGAGATAAATCAAAAGTCAAGGGGGGTGCAAAGGGGTCGAATTACTAAGCAATTTCCATGCAAGGCATGTGTTAAGCTGGGCCCACCAAATTGGTTTCCCCAAAGTGCATCCAAGCCTTAGCTTACCAAGCAAGGCAAGTATGCAAGGAATGGAGGAAAGAATGACCAAGTGGGTGGGTGGTGCAGGGAACAAGGAGGTGGTGCCAAAACCCATGTTCACTCCTTGTTTATTATTACTAAGCTAGTCACTTCCTATTCCTAGTGAGGTAGGGGAAAAAGGGATGTGGGGGCCCACTTGCAAAAAGGTAAGTGTTTTAATATAAATTACTTACTTTCCCTTTTCATTATTATTCATTTGGTTTAATATAATGGTGGCAGAGCTACTAAATTAATAAGAAAGTTTATTCTAATCATAATTTATGAAGGGGGTTTATTATTCTAACCCAATATTTAGAGGGTATCCTAGGGGGAATATTCTCTATGGTAATTTGGGAATTAAATCCTCTTTCATACATTTTCCAGAGAGCATTTTGGCTCTCAAAATTATGGAAAGTGATATATTTTTTTTTCATCTCCTCTAACATTGCATTGCATTACATTCATTTATTTATTTATTTTTGTTTGTTTGAAGTTAAATGTATGCAATGTATATTCTATTGATGCATTACACAAAGATGATCATTTATAGAGTATTGATAATAGGTAGTTGTTAATTAGTGTCCAAATTTGATTAATGAACCATTGTTAACATGTTACCCTCCAAAGTTTTGAAATTGTAATATGAAATTCAACGTAAAGTGTTTGATCATATTGTGATAGAGATCTAGATTTCAAGAGAGGAGAAAGAACATATTAAATTTAAAATTTGCAAGACTAAAACTTTAAAAAAAAAAACAAGAAATAACTTGCAATTCATCTAAACTTGAGCACAAGATTTTCTTTCATTTTCAAAAATGTTTACATCTTCATTTACAACATTAAAGACTACAAAAATTATTCCATTCTATTAAAAACTTCACCTTCAACATGAAGGCACAATACAAGAAAAGACACTACAATGGAGGAGTCTCTAATATCAAGACAACAAGAACACCATCCAAGCTCCAATTTCAAATGGCTCCAACAAAAGGTTCTTCCCCAAAATCTGAAAATTACAAAATGATACTAACCATGGAGATCTCACCTCCCATCCTAGGTCTCAAGGAGACCACCCCCGAGCTAGGAGAATCGGTAACCAACGGGTGACATTCACACCATTTTCACAATATAAAATACAACAAGAAAACACCCATCCAAGGCTTGCACAATAGGATTCACTTGAACCCATAACAAGGGGTGAAGGTGGATTTCCATATAGGAAATTTCCAATTAAATACATACAAAATCATGCCTTTCCAAGGCTATAATCCATATACACTCTTCTATACATTCTCCTCCTTATCTCCCCCAAATCAAGATCAATAACCTTCATTGGCATGAAAGGGCCCATACACCTTGCATATTTTCCCTATTCTCTCCATGAGAAGAGACTCTACACTTCCATGAAATCCAACTAACCCCTTCCCCCATACATCACCACTTCTTCCCTATCCAAGGGTGAGTAATGCCATTACACCCTTCACAAAACCCCCTCATTCAAACAAGAATAGAACCATAAGCATGAAATCAAACCAAAATCCCATTCCCTTACATCACAACAACATAAAACACATAAATCACATATACAAGAGAATGAAATAAATACTACTCTAATTGCAACAAAATAAGAAAGTTTCCATGCAATGGTGGAGACCAAACTTCACAAGTGTTATGAAAAAATGATGTTTGAGAAGAGCCCAATCCATTTTTGCTTCCTTCAATCCAAAACCCTAATGTCTCTAAAAGTAGAGAGTGGGTGAACACCCTCCAACTCCCCAAAGGGCCTCTAAAAAGCTCTCCAAATCCTACCCACCCAAAAACATTAATTTTAGAGTTGACTCCTAAGTCCTTTGGTTGTCCTATGTCCCCTATCATAAATGCAAGATTGGAAAGGAATGTGGGTTTGGGTAAAAGGTCAAGACTCATTCCATTTTCGCAACATGTGAGTAATGGGTTATTAAGAGGGTCACCAATGCCACTAGTGGGTTCTATAAGTGTTAGAATTGTTCCTAATCCATACCCCTATCACTAAGGTACTTGGATTTTCCTAAAATTGACCCTTAGGACCTCCTTTTGGCCTCTAGAAGTGACTTAGAACAAAATTTAAGTTTAAAAAATTTAACTAGGTTCTATTGCCAACCTTAGTAGACATGTCATCACATAAACACATAACAAGTGTCAAGTGACACTGTAAAATAACATAATACAACATTGACATGCCACTAATTTCACAGTGAAAACACCTAATACATTCATACAATTTACGGTCACAAATAAAATCACTTAACAATGAGGTTCGAATCTCTTTATTAGATTGAACCTTGGCTTTACAATTTGTACATAGGGTTGGTTATTAATTCTATGATAATTTCCATGGTATTTTTCCTACACACTAGATTAAACATCAGTAGCTCAATAAAATCAAATGTATATATATATATATATATATATATATATATATATATATATATATCAAATTGCATAATTAATTGACTAAACATTCTACATTTTCACTTAATAACCTTTTTTTTCATTTATGTACCTGATAACTATAACTGATTACATAATCAAAATATCATAACATATTTTTCCATTTGAATTTAAAATACTGAAATAATCATCATAATGCATGAGTATACCTAAAGTATCATAAACATCATCGATAAAGTATACAGAAGTAATCATCACATGACATAATAATACTAATAATGTCTAGTCCATCAAATATAGTGTTCCAAAATATCGAATCATAATGTATCAAAATAAGTGTATCAGCTGAGCTATGATGGGTCAGGGTGAGGCCTCACAAAAAATTATATATTCCAAAAATACAAAAAAATAAAAAAATTTAAAAAATTTAAAAAAATGGAAAAAGTGCCTTGGTGAAAACCTGGAAACAGGTGCCTTGGTAGCAAAAATTATAAAAAAATTATAAAAAGTCCTGAAAAAAAAAAGAAGAAAAAAATGAAAAAAATGAAAGAGAAAAAAATGTAATAAAATCCAAGTGGTGAAAACCTGGAAACAAGCGCTACTTGAGGCCTTTGCACCCCTGTTTCTTAGCGTGTCGTGTCCTCGACACTTAGCCTTTCTCCATCATGCCTTGTCCTTGTTGCCTTGGTCTAGAATTGGTCTTTGTCTTTGTCTAGGGGGCATAATTGTGTTAGCTTTGGTCTCTTGGATGCGTTAGTCTTTAGGACATCCCACAAACAATGTTTTTCAACACCACCTCAACTGTATTTTTCAATACAACCCCTGACATCGAGTGTTTTTCAACACTTATCAGTTTGGTCTTCCTAGTTTTGTCATTTGGGCTTACCTTCTTGCAAGCATTCGATCTTTATCCTCAGAACTCAGTATCAGTTAACACACTTAAATTTTTAAACGCAACACTTAATGTTTGAGCTATGTCATGATATTTTCTTTGTGTGCTAATTTTTATTGATTCTCATTAAGTGTCCTTATCTAACAAGTCTCTCCGGGATGCATAGCTAGAGGACTAGGGGCATGGAACATGTTTTTATTTGCTTCCTGCTTTATGCTTCACTATTTTTGCACAACCATTCTTCTAGTCATCTTGGCCTCTATGCCTTGATGCGAGCGTGTTTTTTCTATATTAAATTGGGTAAGCTAACATCATAGTCATCTTGACCTTTATGTCTTTGATGCTTATGTTAGAATCTTTCCACATTCCAATCCAATATAAATCACATTCATATCTTCATAGTTGCACTTGTGACTAGTGATGATTGTGTGATTTTCTGATGTCCGTTAATAATGGACCAATGATGAAAATAATTTCCTTAACATTCTCTAATGAATGATGAACACAAAGTCCTATGTTACAGTTTCTCTATTGCAAGTACATCTTTGCATTTTCATGTAGCTTGCATTGTTAGACCTCATGTTAGTTTGCATTTTTAGGCTGCATTATGAGTTTGTGAGGGTTTTCCTTCATCTTTCTTGTGGACTTTTAATCAACTATGATCATGTTCTAATCTTCATTTCCTTATCTTCTTTTGTGATCTCAATCAAATTTTTCTATCTTAAACAGTTGATTGATTTTGGGGCATTCTCTTTCTTAAGGCAAATTCTCTTTCTTCTCTATATTTCTTTCCACCTTTTCCAAACTTCTATCTTCCATTCTCTTTCACCCCACTTCTTTTCTTCTAATTCAACCTTGGGGCATAATCATTTGTGCTTGATGATTTACCTTGGTTCTGTGATCCTTATATCTTTCATCTTACATCAAGAACCTTATCTTTAGTTCTATTTGATCAAATTTATCAATTTGTTGTTTCTCCTTTATCTCATTTTTTATTTCGATCACGAGGGGGCGGTACCTATCAAACTTCAATCCTTGATTCATCTTTATCAATCCTATCATTTTTTCCACTTGGGGAAACCTTGCTTGAGATTCTTATCTCAAACATGTCAATTACTTATTTAGAACGGTGTTGACCTTGTATTTTTTTGCAATCAGCTTATCTTTGTCTTGATGTGTTCGCATAAAGATGACATGTCTGGGTTGTTTTGTGATCCCAAATCGATCTAACACTTAAAATGCATTCTTTGACTACATGTGTTCCTAAAATGATCACACATTAGTCAAAGAGGGGCAAATGTATGCACCCTAAAATGGTCGCTTAGACTATGGGCCCCATTCATCATTTTATCAATTTATCAAATTCCTGAATCAATGCTTTGCAACATTTTAATTCAAATTAATTTCCTTGATCAAATGGTAATTAATTCAATTATTTCAATATTTCCTAAGATTTGATCATTTCATCAATTATCTTATTTAATTAAAAGAAAACAATTCCTTTTTATTAAATAAAATAATCTTATTTAATTAAAATTCCTTTTTAATTAAATAATCTTATCTTATTTAATTAAAATCTCTCTTAATTAAATAATATTATCTCATTTAATTAAAATATCCCTTTTAATTAAATAAAATAATCTTATTTAATTAAAAGAAAATCCCTCTTTTAATTAAATAAAACCCCCACTTAAATCCCTATTTGTTGAAAAAGGAAATAAATTGAATAAAAATAAATAAAGTTCCTTTTTCTACACATCTTCCTAAGTGGTGGGCTTTTTGCCTCTAAATCATAGCCTTTGATTTTTGCCTCTTAATATCTACCGTCCATTTCTCTTTAAAAGGAGACCTCTCCTTCTCATTCTCATATAGAATTTTCATGTATTGTTATGCTACAGGTTTGGAGAGCAATTTTGGAAGAGAATTTGAGCACTTTGGCTTGGATATTGCAACTTCTCTTTTCTTGTCTTCTTCTTCTTGCATCCATGGCTATTCATGTAGATTAGATTCATATTAGATTAAATTTATATTTCCTTTCATAGATTAATCTTGCATTGTTATCATTTAGACTAATTTTCTTTTATGCATTGCAATCATATAGAATAGATTTCATTTTCATGCATTGAATCTCTCATCTCATGGTGTACTTGCATAGGCACAACTAGGTCAATCTGAGGGCCTTCATCACACACCTTTTTACTCCATGAATAGGGATCTATGAGTCGATATTTGAGGTCTCATTCTTGAGCAACCTTGGATGGAATGACCCGTAGAAGTGTGACACATTTTCATCACACAATAAGTATTAGATTTGTAAGGACAAGTGAAAATAGTAATCTATATTTAAAACAAGATACTGATGATAATACTCTAATTTCTGAAATATTTGTTGATGATATCATATTTGGAGGTAATGATATGTTATGAAAATAATTTTATGACAAAATGAGCAAAGAGTTTGAGATGTCAATATTTGGGGAGATCAAATTATTTCTTGGTCTACAGATTCTTCAACAGGATGAAGGCATATACATCACACAATCCCAATACATCAAGGAAGTTCTCAAGATATTCAAGATGGAGGACTCCAAGCCACTTGGAACACCTATGGAAACTAGATGTAAGTTGACAAAGGAAGACAATTCAGCCGAGGTAAATCAGATCCTATATAGATCTATGTTTGGAAAATTCATGTATGTTGTACATACTAGACCAGATATAGCACATGAAGTTGGAATAGTTGCAATATTCTCTGCTAATCCCAAGGAATCACACATGACTGTTGTCAAAGGAATACTGAGATATCTAAAAAATACTGAAGACTATGACTTATGGTATAAAAGAGAAGTCAAATTTGAGCTTCAAGTTTATATAGATGTTGATTGGGTTGGAAACATAGATGACAAAAAGAGCACAACAGGAGGAGAATTATTCATGGGTGAGAGACTTGTCACATGGATAAGTAAGAAGCAAGGATGCATCTCTCAATCTACTGCAGAAGTAGAATATGTGGTTGTTGCTACAAATTTCTCTAACATTGCATGGATCAAACAATTACTGAAAGGTATGAATATGAAAATTATTGAACCATTGATCATCTATTGTGATAATACAAGTGCAATAAACATTTCAAAGAACCCTGTCATGCATGCTAAGACAAAGCATATTGCTATCAAGTATCATTACTTAAGAGAATAAGTGCAAGAGAAAGAAGTGATACTGGAATATGTTCAATCCAAGGAACAATTAGTAGACATATTCACAAAGCCATTGCCTAAAGATACATTTTAGTACCTGAGAAAGATACTAGGGGTCTGAACTTTGTCTACTAGTCACTAAGCTGACTAGGGGGCTGCATTAGCCTACACATTATCAGAATATCATTCATGTTGATGCAAGAAAAGAGATGGACTGTAAAGATATATCAGTACATAGAAAGGTACCTATCTACACCAAACACTAGAGTTATTGTATTTCTCATGGAGAGGAAATTCAAGGAATATATTATGAAAAATATAGAGAGATTTAGTTTGGCATTGTTTTCAAAGGAAGAGAAGTATTCAAAGGGAGAGATGTACTTAATGAACATGAAGAGAAGTATTCAATGAAATATATTATTGTCAACGGGAAAAGAGATATGGAATATCTATCATAATCATCCATCAAGGAGAGGAACAGTCAAAGGGAGAGAAAACATCAGAGAAAATTTCAAAAAAACATCCATCTAAGGGAGAGAATTGGAAAAGTTAACACTGCATATTTATCCATAAAAGGGAGAAGATATTCTAAAACAAAGGGAGAGATAGAATCAGAAGTTGCTACATCTATCCAGTGAAGGGAATGAAGAATGAAGGAAGTACCCTACAAGAATCAAATCTAAGCTAGAAGAGCTTACCAAGACTCAGACATTTGTATCGGTTATAAAAAAAAGTTTGGTAAAGATTGATGAACTACAACTGATATATTTCATATTGCATTAGTATTATGTAGTATGTTGCCATCAATGCCAAAGGGAGATATTGATGAAATATAACTGATTGAAAGTTTGAAGATGAAAAATTTGATGATCACTGAGATGAAGAAGGTATATGAAAGACATTAAATAAGTTAAATTATTATATTTTCATTTATGTCAACTTGATATAGTATGATTGCTCATACACATATTGTCACAAAACTTAAAGATCTGAAAAGAAAAAAAATTTGTCGGTAATCATGTACACCGAGTGATAGTAAACCCTGAGGGACAATGAACCCCAAGAATAGAAGTTCACAGTGTTACCCGAGGAACAATATTAGCCAAGCAAGTGTTACCCAAGCAAGAATTACTGAGCTAAGTGTAGTTGTCACAAATAGAACTAAAGTTGGTGCCTGAATCACCGAGCACATCTAAAGTGTTGACCGATGGGAACTAAAGTTAGGATACGATAAAACAACTTATATAACAAGAGATAATTATAGAATTAACTATTTGATTACATTGTTTTCATCGATCAGTTAAAAGATAAAGATAAGAAGGAGATTTAAAGTCTATTTTATTCCACAAAATAAGGAGAGTTTTACAGATTAAACGTAAATCAAGCATGGTGAGTTTTACAGATCAAGAAGTGATCAATGAAGAAAACAAGAAGTGATGCAAGGAGGGCTAGTAGGAGGGGCCTGAGGCTCACCCAACTACCAAACTAGCTTGTAGACACAATGCGGAAGCCAAACAACACAATGAGAGAAGAAAAGACAGAGATCCTTTATATTAACTTGAGAAAAATTATTACATTTCAGGCTGCAGGGCCTTCCCAGTTTTGGCCATATATTCAATGAACTACAATAAGATCTTCATACAATAGAGATCACAGACCTTTGATCTCAATATCTAAACATTTTCTTTTGTGCTCTCTGATTGATACCTAAACTAAGAACATACAACCAAATATATATACAAGAGTCCACCACAAGAGGTTGGCACTCAAATCCATAAGGGAGACCCATATTTAGGTCCACACAGATCCCAATGAGAGATCCAAAATCAATTAAGCCATCAGAATTTACTGAAGAATTCGGCCAAGATCCAACTTCCAAAATAAGCATCTCGGGCAAATGAACACCAAAAATCAGCAACCGTCGCTAAATCATACCCGAGAATCAAACAACCCATCGGTAAGGACATCACCAAAACCTATTGGTAAAGCATGACCAAGCAACAGAAGACAAACATTCCTAAGAAACAGAACCTGAGAAATAGAAACAAGCATTCCCGAGCAGTAGAACCCAAGTGATAGAGAACAAACTAAATAACTAAATGAAGGCATTATATTTTTCCATTAGTATACTGAGAGAAAAACATGATTTGCAACATCAGTTTACTCTACACCGACAAATAGGATACAACACTATTCGACGACAAGGTTACCCAACAAACACTGTTAAGTTTTATCCGATGACAAAAAGGTAAAAGATACCCGACGAGTAACAACAGTGCTACCCGATGGAATAGAAAAGAGAGGAACCTGACAGATACAGGGAACCCAACGAACAATTCAGTCAAGGAACGCCAACAGACTACAAGTTCAAATTCATGACCAAGAATTGACAGTCAGTTAAATCCCACAAAAAGTGGATATGACTTTCCACATCAGATAAATCACTGAATTTGTATTTATAACTTCTTGATTTTCTTTTAAATCCATTATGTGTGGAGGAAGCAATGTAATTGTTATTGTTTTAATTATTTTTACTGTTTTAAAACATGCAAACTAAAGATCAAGGTCAAGTTGTAAACCTTGGATCTAGGAGTTAACATTGTAATACATGAATTCCAAGATAGGTCAAATACTTGTATAAATAAATTCTCAATCCATTGAGAAAAAAAGTTGATCAATGAAGATAGTAGCCGCAGAGAGTAACTAAAGACCAGACAAAGAATTCATGCAGAAGAACACAAACAAAATCAAATTAGTTTTCAAGAATAGAACAAAGGCTACCGACAAGTAGAGAAAAGGTATTCATCAATCACTTAAGGTGATATTATTATTGTAAAAGCTTTAATGGATCTGTAAATCAGCAATAGTAGATTACATATAGTCAAGTCAACATTTGTACTCATTCTAACAAGTGTAGTACACTAATGAAATCCTTTCAAGAAAGGTTGGCTTAACCATCCTATTGTAAATCTCATAACTGAGTGCACACTTAAATCAGTGTTGCTAAAGCTCTTAACAAAGTAGATCTTAATAGGTCTCCACCTTAATTATCTTAACAGGGAAGATCATCAGAAGTGATCAAATTGTAAGCCTTAACTGGCTCCCTTCCATTCTGCAGATAGTGAAGTTTTATGGGTGCCATCCCCACTATAGTTTTTACTTCCTAACATGAGTTTTTTGTGATACCATATCTTGTGTTATGTGTTTATCAATTTCATGAATGTTTCTATGAATGATAAAAAACTAATAAATATTATGATCAAACAATATATACATAAGAAAGTATAACAGTAATGGTTGGAAAATTAGAATTGAAAGATTACTAATGATGAATTGTGTAAGGTGTTAAAAGTTTTAGAGGTACTGATTCACCCCTCCCCTCTCAGTACTACTTCCCATTAATTCCAACAATTAGTATCAGAGCTTTGGTATCTTCTTTGAAAATTTTAAAGGCTTAAGAGCAAAGATCTTACAATGGAGAAGTACAAACTTGATAAGAATATTGAGAACAAAAATATAGAGATACAGATGTTCTATGAATAGTATAAAGAAGCAAGAATCAAGATGAGAGAGCTGCTAGATGAAAGAAAAGGTATGGCTACTCGGAATGATGAAAAAGACTATCAAGAAGAAGAGATTCCATATTTCTTTGAATCTTTAGGATCAAATGCAAGTAATACATCAGATACATCAAAAGAGAACATCACAAATATAAAGGAGATCAATCAACATCTGACAGAGAAAATAAAGATGTTGCAAATTGGTCAAGAGACCCAAATGGTAAGAATGATTGATGTGATGATTTCTACCTGACAAGCTAAAACAGAGAGAACACTTGCTATTGATGATAGAAGGAAGATTTCAGAGAAACTACAAGAAAAGGAAATGGAAATTCAAAGACATGCTGAGCATCACCATGATCTCACAAATCCGATTATCCTTGTGAGTCAAGAAGCAAATAGAATAAATGTGGAACTCATTGAAAGAATACAAATTATCGGTGAACTAAGAGAAGAAAATGAAAAGCTAAAGCATGAGGTTAGAATTCAGCAACAACATAATGAGATTATCATAACGGTTGAAGATAGCAATAAAAGAATGGATAACTTTCTTGAAGGACAATGAAGAGTCAACAACAACAACGATATAGGCTTTACCGAAAATGGAGAATCATCAAATCCAAAGAGTGTCTATGAAAATCCAAGGCCAAGAAATCTATCATGCAAGCACTATGGAAAGTAAGGGCACACATCAAATGTGTACAGAGGTAAAATGAAAGGTACTCCCAAATCTACACCTACATCTTCATTCATAGGATTTTGTTATAAATGTAACAAGAAAGGACATAAGGCTTATGAATGCAAGAGAAAGATAGAAAAGACAAATAAGGAAACCTACATGGAAAAATACTATCCTACATGAAAGATGAATGGGTACACATCTGAAGAATGCTAGAAAAATAAAAAAACAAGCATGGAAGCCAAAAGGTAAAGAAGTTCCTTATCAACCAAAGAGAACCAAAAATCAATATGTATGGGATTACGACACTTGGAAAAACTGTACAGCATGTGGTAGATATGGTCACATTGCTGAAAACTGCATGAGAGCATGGAC
Source organism: Thuja plicata (assembly GCA_018584345.1). Taxonomy (NCBI): domain Eukaryota; kingdom Viridiplantae; phylum Streptophyta; class Pinopsida; order Cupressales; family Cupressaceae; genus Thuja; species Thuja plicata. The sequence goes on along the minus strand of MU228351.1, from coordinate 726,932 downwards.
CAAAAGGTCTAGAGGCTAGTCAAACCCTAGAATGGCATGCTTACACTGTCATAAAGTTGTTCATATCAAGAAATACTGCAAAGACTGATTGACAGAGACAAGCACATATCCCAATGGAAACACCATTGAAGATATATGGAGGGCAAGAGACAAAATGTGGATAAAATCTTCAAATAATGATGAAGCTGGGCCAAGAAATGCAAATGGTGACACCCAATCCAATGGATCTAGTGATACCACCAACTCCACTTGAGCTGAATAAGTAAGTATGGAACTGCACTATACCAAGTTATATTTTGCATCAGTTCCATTATACAAATTGATATATAGTCAAAATCTACATAATCCAAAGATGCATACTACTTTACTTGTTACTAATCTAAAAATGCAACACCATCGGTAAACACTTACCAAAAATCATCGGTGAACACAATAATGAGTTTTTTACACTTACCATAAATTGTAGTCAACTAGTAACCTGACAACCGTTGGTAAGAAAGCAAAGTTTAGAAATAGTCGTGACAGAATATCGATATCCGTCGGTAAAATCAAAGTGGTTAACAACTGCCTGAAGCATTATGCCTTCACTAAGGATGATTTGAAACATTCTCTTGATGAAACCCATCTTCATGTCCTGAAGAGTTATTGAGCATTTATTGCAAAGACTTAGGTCAAAAAGTCTATAAATAGTCGACAAGACAACTTCATTTTTCACCCGCGATTTGAAGAGAAAGAAGAGCAAAAACCAAGCGATTGAAGAGCAGAAAGCAGAAGCGTCTCCAGATCAATTTAGCACACAAAAAATAGATTCTTCATCACTATTGTGAATTGAAGTAAGTACCAAAGGCACCAAAAGATCTTTGTCATTGTTTTTTCAAGAAAGCCCTAATTTCAAGAAAACCCTAAATACTTGAAAAACAATAGCAACCACATCAAGAACTGCTAAGTTGAAGAATAAAAAGAATAATGTGGTGAAACTAATAAAGAATAGAACATGTGTAGACTAAGTACAAAATCTATCCATAAATTGCATCGAAACCCGATGAAGCTGGCACATTTTCAAAAATTCTGCCTAGGGTTTTGTTCATAGAAGATGTTAGGTATTATATTCACTGCAAGATCACAGAAATAGGTGATCTTGAAATGGATGAAGCTTTCAAAAAGCTATGTGATGCTAAAGGAAAACTGAAAGAATAAAACAAACACTTGGAGGTCAAAGGGTTAACCAATGCCCTACATTTCCCAAGGGAGTTCAAAACAAAATGGATAAGGTTAGTCTTGAGCAGGATGCATGACATCAAACTATGGCTACACCAACCCAAAAAAATAATCAAGGATATTCTTCATACTATCACTGGTTATCCGATAACTGACAAGCCTAGGTCACACCAACATCCATCCATGAAAGAAGTTACAAAACTCACCAATGCAAAAGGAGACAACATAGGTCTCAAAGTGAACATAATCACCAATGAAGAGCTAAAATTTGGTGCATGTTTTATTGGGTACAAAAATTTTCAATCCAGCAAAATGAATAGCATTTTTGCAACAACAGTAAGCATAGCTTACAAGATTTTAACAAAAGGAATTCAGATGGATCTATGTGAGATCCTATTGAAACAACTTGACGAGAATATGATCAAAATCAGGTCTACAAAGAGCAACACATGTAAGTTTGGATCACTTATCATGTGTACATTTTTCTATTTTCAAGAATAATTTCCTTCAGTAGGAAAAGTTGTATGGGACACTACCAAACTGGTAACCCAATAGATTAGTGAACTGATTAAGTCACTAGGAGACAACTTTGAGTCCATTATGTCTGCATACTTACTTGAGTTCAAGGAAAATATGATGGAAAGAACTAGGATTCCTGAATAACTAGTTGAAAAACACAAAGATGAGATATGTTTCATGGTAGACATAGACTACACACATATCAAACTGGTTGTACCAAGAATGGCTTTGTTAGCACCATTAGACTATGAGATCAATATTGATCAAGCTACAAGTGCAATTGAGGCACTGATCAATGAGCCCATTGATAAGAAAAAACTAAGGTTTGGAACATATGTAGAGGCCAAATCAAAGGTAAAACAAGGCCTAGAATTCAAGAAGACTATAAACAAGAAGGATAAAATGGTTAAGAATCTCAAGAAGATTCTATCAATCTCAGAAGAAGAGCAGGATCAACAGGAGGAAACTGATGAACAGGGCACCATCGGTGAAAAACTAGAAGAAAATAAATTAGATATAGAGGCTACTGAATCTAACACACCTCCATCTCCACCTCCTGCAAAGAAGCAAAGGACAAGATGTCAAAATATTGCTACCGATACCACATCACTTAAAAATGGTCAAGTAAGGACCTATATGAGGAAGCAGTCAGCAAAAAGAACAAGACAACAACCTGTTAACACCACACCACCAAAGAAGAGAAAAAGGTTTGTTAGGACAAAGGCTGACTTGGATGACACCAAAGATGATGAGCTAGATGTAGTAAAGAAGAACTTCAAAAATCAAACGGTAGATGAAGCTGCCAAATCAATTGCTACTCATGGCACAATGACTGATAAAAAGATCAGAAAATGAGATACACTAAATCTAGAGGATCAGAAGAAAATACAAGAGGCAGTCATAAAATCAATAATCAAGAAAAAGTATGCCCCTGTAGAATTTGTAAATCAAATACCTGAAGAGCTAGTAAAAGGGTATACCAACAATGGTCATATGCCTTGCAAACAGAGAGAGAAACAAGAGAAAGAGTACTTGTGAGACTAATGCCTCTTGAATCCAAAGTTGAAGAGATAAGAGAAGTACTAAAGAAACACTCAAGTAAATTTGTATCCAAAATAAGGGCTTACAAAGTGCTAGAGAACAAGTTTATAGAACTGGATTCAATAACAGAAAGCAAATTGAGACATCTCCTAGATCTACCGACAGAGTCAACAAGTGTTGAGAAGCAATTACTTCTCACAAACACACCTCACAAAGAGGAGGAGACAGATAATGCAAGTCCTCAACATATTGCTCTGGACAATCAAGAAAGTGATGATGAGCCTATTAACTTAGATACAGGCATGGATGATAATATCCAAGATATCACTCACTATGATTCCAACAATGATCCAAAGAAGAAAGATGATGTAATATTTATCACACTTAAGGATCAACAAAGCCATCAAGTACTGCAGACATCAGATGGTAAGATAGTTGACATTGCTGATGAACAAGTGCAGGACACTTCAATCATGCACTCAAAAGTGCAAGACCCTATAGAAGATATACAAAAAGATGAGGATGTCATTGCTGAAAAGGAACTAACCGATGAGTAGGACACCAATACTAATAAAGCCCAAGCCACAACTCAAAGTAACATGCCTATCCTAATGAAGGAAATAAACATAATAGATGGAAATAATGGATCAAATGAAAAGGAAACAAGCACACCCAAAGACAAGGGTGATGAAGAAGACAAAGGAACAATGTAGATACAACTGCAGAGCAAGCTGTAACCGATGATCAGAAAGATACATCTACTGATCAGAATAAGGAAGAAACTCAAAAGGAAACATGGGACAAGCCTTCAGAGAAAGGTGAAGAAGGAAAGATGGATGAGATAGAAAAGAAATCAGGAGCACATTCTATAGAAACACCCAAGGTTAATGAAGAGACGTCTTCACATAACTGACAGGTGCCCACAACACAGAAGACACAAGATGCACCATCTACAAAACCTTCACCAAGTAATTCAAAATGAACAAATGAACTAGCTATGTTAGTTCATACATCTGCATCCCCTCAAATCTCAAAGAAGAAGAAAGGAAAGAATAAGAATCCAGTAACTCTGGATGAAATTATTGAGATTCTAGTCTGTGATCCAATAACATTGGATCCGATAGCATTGACAAAATATGCAAAGCTCTGTGAAATAAAAGCTATACAAGACAAGTTGAAGAGAGCGGAAAAAGAGGCCAAGGTACTGGAAGTAGCAAGAAATATACTTCAATAGATTGTACCAGACATAGATATTGATCAAAAAGATCCAATTCTTGATCAACTGGTAATACTCATAGATGCAATAACATCTTAGAATATTGATTCTGAGAAGGCTATGGAAGTGAGACTTGAACAAAAGTATGAATTCAAGCTCGTAGCAAAAATAAGCCAGGAAGTGGCACTGAAAAAGGTTAAGCTATCTGAATTGGTAAGTACAATTGATCCAATTATGTCAGAAGTTGTTACCTTAATAAATAAATTGTGCACTTTAGATCTACTCACTTAGGAGTATACCGACAAGATAGAAAAAATAGATGTTGATCTTAAGTCCAGTGCACAGAATCTAGCCAACATAGAAGAAGCACTTAAATTGCACAATGAACAAATCATACAGGCTAGGAAACAAAGCCAGGACATTAAGTTTGCAAAGATGAAATACAAAGATGAGGTCAATGAGCTCTAAGTTAAGCTCTTACTGACACTTACACTACTGCAACAAAATATGACACAGGAAAATACTCTAATTGTCACCCCTAAAATGTCTGTCCTAGATAACATTTATGATATGCCCACAAGACTAGAGCTACAACACATGGCACTATAACATTTGAAAGAATAATGGGAGAAACTATTGGAAGATATCAAAATTACCCATTCTAACATTTTTGACACATTGTAAGTTGCACATTTTTGTCACAATTTTGGCATATTATAAGTTGTACGTTTTTGTCATCAATATCAAAGAAAGGGGGAATTTGATATGTAAATCACCTCACTTAAAAGGAGGAAATCATATGTATAGTGGAAGAAAGGGGAAACAATGTACATATAGAAAATAAATAGTATACATGTACATATAAATACACTATACCGATGCACATAGTAAGGAGGAGTCATATTATGACAAGGATATAAACATGGTGTATACATACCAAAAGAGTTTAGTATAATGCACATATCAGTTTTTGATACTAATGTCAAAGGAGGAGATTGAAGGCATTATATTTTACAATTAGTATACTTAGATAAAAACATGATCTGTACCATCAGTTTACTCTACACCGACAGACAAGGCACAACACTATCCGACGACAAGGTTACCCGACAAACACTGTTAAGTGTTATCCGATGACAAAAAGGTAAAAGATACCCGATGAGTAACAACAGTGCTACCTGGTGGAACCAAAAAGAGAGGAACCTGATAGATATAGGGAACCTGATGAATAGTTTAGTCAAGGAACGCCGACAGACTGCAAGTTCAAACCGACGACCAAGAACCGACAGTCAATTATATCCTGCAAAAAGTGGATCTAACTTTCCACGTCAAATAAATCACTGAATTTGTATTTATAACTTCTTGATTTTCTTTTGAATCTATTATGTGTGGAGGAAGAAATGTAATTGTTATTGTTTTAATTAATTTTACTATTTTAAAATATGCAAACTAAAGATCAAGGTCAAGTTGTAAACCTTGGATCTAAGAGTTAACATTGTAATACATGAATTCCAAGATAGGTCAAATACTTATATAAATAGATGCTCAATCCATTGAGAAAAAAAGTTGATCAATGAAGATAGTAGCCATGGAGAGAAACTAAATACCAGATAGAGAATTCATGCAGAAGAACACAAATAGAATCAAATCATTTTTCAAGAATAGAACAAAGGCTACCGACAAGCAGAGAAAAGGTATTCATCAATCACTTAAGGTGATATTATTATTGTAAAATCTTTAATGGATCTGTAAATTAGAAATAGTAGATTGCATACAGTCAGGTCAACATTTGTACTCATTCTAACAAGTGTAGTACACTAATGAAATCCTTTCAAGAAAGGTGGGCTTAACCATCCTATTGTAAATCTCGTAACTGAGTGCACACTTAAACTAGTGTTGCTAAAGCTCTTAATAGAGTAGATATTAATAGGTCTCCACCTTAATACTCTTAATAGGGTAGATCATTAGAAGTGATCAAATTGTAAGCCTTAACCGGCTCCTTTCCATTCTGTAGATAGTGAAGTTTTGTGGGTGCCATCCCCACTGTAGTTTTTACATCCTAACGAGATTTTTCTGTGATACCATATCTTGTGTTATGTGTTTATCAATTTCATGAATTTTTCTATGAATGATAGAAAACTAATAAAGATTATGATCAAACAATATATACATAAGAAAGAATAACAGTAATGGTTGGAAAATTAGAATTGAAAGATTACTAATGATGAATTGTGTAAGGTGTTAAAAGTTTTATAGGTACCGAATCACCCCTCCCCTCTCAGTACTACTTCCCATTAATTCCAACACTAAATAAAACATATTTTTGGTTGTGCAGGATTGCCAATGACCCAAGATGCTCCTGCATCAGACACTGGGGTTACAAGAAATGATTCTCTGAATCATGTGTTAGGTCCAACCTAAAATTAATCCAACTTAGATTGAGAAATCCAAGATGAGTCCTCAATCGGTCTGTTCTTCCACTTTACAAGATACTCCATGTATTCCTTTCCTCTTGTACTTCTGCCAATTCTCTGTTTCACAATATTTTCAACTTCCTTTATTTCTTCTTAGGATAATCACTTGGTACTGTCACTTCTTCATCAGGTTCATGATATTCATATAAGTCTGAAATATTTAATATAGGTGATATATCCATGTCATCAAGTAATTCAACTTCATAAGCATTTCCACTATCAAATCTTCTCAGTATTTTGCAAGGACCAAATTTCTTCATCTTTAGTTTACCATATGTTCCAATAGGAAATCTTCCTTTATTTAGATGAACCATCACTGCATCACCAACTTCAAATGTTTTATGTCTTCTAGATCTGTTTGCACTGTCTTTGTATTTCTGATTACTTTTCTCCAACTTTTGTTTCACATCTTCATGCAATGTCTTCATAAATTTTGCAAATTCTTCTGCTTGAGTACTTCTTTTCTCTTCTCCAATAATATCTCTCAAATCTAATATACCTCTTGGTTGTGTGCCATGAACAATATCAAAAGGTGTATTTCCAGTACTTCTATTCACTAAACTATTATATGCAAATTCTGCTTGTGCCAACATCAAATCCCAATTGCCTAGTGTGTCTCCAACTAAGCATCTCAACAAGTTACCCAAACTTAGGTTTAAAACCTCTGTTTGTCCATCCATCTATGGATGAAATGTATAACTAAACTTCAACTCAGTATCCAACTTCTTCCAAAGTGTTCTCCAAAAATAGCTAACAAACTTACTGTCTAAGTCAGAGATGATACTCCTTGGTAATCCATGCAATCCGACAATTTCTGTAAAGAAAAGATATGCTATGTGTACGACATCTGATGTTTTCTTACATGGTATGAAATGTGTCATCTTAGAAAATCTATCTATGACAACAAATATAGAATCATTACCTCTTGATGTCCTAGGTAAGACAAGAACAATATTCATGTTGATATCACTCCAAGGTTTCTCAGGAACAATAATTGGTGTATACAAACCAGTATTCTGACTCACTCCTTTTGCAACTTGACAAACTCCATAGCTTCTTACAAATTTATGAACATCCTTATACAAATGAGGCCAAAAATACCTCTCCTTCATCAAACTCAATGTTATATCAATACCAAAGTGTCCAGCCAATCCACTACTATGTTTCTCCTTAATCAAATTAGTTCTCATTGATCCTCTTGGTATACACAACTGAATACCTTTGAACAACATATCTTCCTAAATGAAATAGTCTTCATACTTACTTTATTGGTTTGAATTAGGTGATATGCACACTCTCTGCTTCTCTAAAAAATTAGGATCACTTCCATACAAATTCTTCATGTCATCAAAACCAAGAACTTCAATTCTCATTTTAGTCAACAAAGATCTTCTTCTGCTCAATGCATCAGCAACTCTGTTAAAAACTCCACTCTTATGATTAATCACAAATGTAAAGCTCTAAAAATACTATACCCATTTCATGTGTCTCTGATTCAACTTATTTTGAATACCCAAATATTATAAAGCCTTATGATCAGTATACAACACAAATTCATTTGGCATCAAATAATGTCTCCACTTCTTCATAGTTTGCACAATAGCATAGAACTCTTGATCATAGACAGAATATTTCCTTTTTGCATCATTCAACTTTTAACTAAAGAAAGAAACATGTTTACCTTCTTGAGTCAACACAACCCCGATTGCACTTCCACTTACATCACATTCAACTTGAAATACCTTATTGAAATCAGGTAAGGCTAACATAGGTAATTCAACAACCTTCAGCTTCAAAGCTTCAAAACTCTTATCAGATCCATGTGTCCATTTTAATTCTATTTTATCTCCTCTCATTGTCTCAATCATAGCATTAAAAATGGAAGTGAAATTTATGATAAAATTCATGTAAAAAATTGCCAATCCATGAAATGATCTTACCTTGGTGACATTTTCAGGTGTAGGCCAACTCAATATGGCTTCAACCTTCTCTGGATCCATCTTCAAACCATCAGCTGAAATCACAAATCCCAAATATACAATCTCTTCTTTCATGAAGGAACACTTCTTCAGATTTATCAGAAACTTTTCTTCTTTTAATCTTTGCAACACTTTCCTTATATGCATCAAATGCTCTTCTCTAGTCTTAGTGAATATCAGAATATCATCCAAGTATACAATCACACACTTATTCAAGAATTTATTTAGAACTTCATTCATTAGTCTCATAAATGTACTCGGTGCATTAGTTAAACCAAAGGGCATAACCAACCACTCATACAAACCTTCCTTTGTCTTGAAAGCAGTCTTCCATTCATCTCCTTCTCTGATTTAGATATGATGATATCCACTTTTCAAAACAATTTTGGTAAAATATCTTGCTCCACTCAAACAATCCATTATGTCATCCATTCTCAGCATAGGAAACCTATATTTTATTGTGATCTTATTAATTGCTCTAGAATAAGTGCACATTCTCCATTCTTCATTCTTCTTAGGTGCCAACATAGTAGGTATTGCACACGGACTCAAACTTTCTTAGATCAAGCCTTTGTTCAACAATTCATGAACTTGTCAGTTAAGCTCTTTATTCTTGGTCAATGTTAACCAATGTGGTGCTTTGTTTGGTAAACTAGCTCCAAGAATCAGATCCATACAATGACTAATATCTCTCATTGGTGGAAAACCATCAAGTACATTATCTAAAATTATCTCCTTGTACTCAGTGAGTAACTTTCCAACTTCTGTAGGAATGTCATCTTCTATACTCTTATTGGTTTGTTAGGAAACAAATCATAACAGATGTCATTTCTTTTCAAATCTTTAACAAATTGTCTACCTTCCATCATACATACTTTCATATATGTACATATCTCACCAACACATTCTTCAACCAAAGGTAACAAAAATTACTTCTTACCATCAACCCAAATAGAGTATTTATTTAATCTTCCATCATGTAAAGCATGTCTATCATATTGTCAAGGTCTACCCAACAAAATATGAAAATAATCCATAGGCATAATATCACACAACACCTTATCATAATACTTTCCAATTTTCAGACTCACAAAACATTGTTCACTCACCATTAATGAATGATCATCCTTGATCCATGAGATCTGATAGGGCTTTGGATGTTTCATCCTCTCCAACTGCAAATTTGCAACCATTTCCTTAGATGCCAGATTCGCTGAGCTTCCACTATCAACGATCACTTTCCAAACTTTGTCTGCAACTCTACATATGGTTTTGAACAAACTTTTCATGATCAAATCTTGCTTATCCTTTTCACTCCATAGTATCCTTCAGATCTTGAAATTTCCTTCCTTTTCTACTTCATTTGGTGACTCCTCTTGCACCAATGCATTTATTCTACTATTGCCTTTCTTTCTTGTGTGTGTCCATTCAAAATATTTATGTCCTTCTTCACCACAATTGTAACAAGTAACTTGGAATCCTTTTCTGCTATAACTACCTCTGGAGTAATTACCTCTTCCTCGGTATGAATTTCCACCTTTTCATTCAGTCTTTCCTTTGTCTTGAGTTGTGTCTAAATTTGACTTGTCTGGTTTAGATCTACTATTCTCACCATGAGATCTACCTCTTCCTCTAGGGAATCTTCCTCCTCTACCTCTTTGTCTTTGTTCATATCTTCTATTCAACTTTTCCTTAGTTTTTAGGGAAAATTGGTATGCCTCCTCAATGCTTTCCATCTTGAATATACTGATCTCATCTTGTATAGAACTTCTCAAGCCATTCAGGTATCTTGCAACTCTCTCCACTTCATCCTCAACATATCCAGATCTGATGTCCAATCTATAGAATTCTTTAGTATAGTATTTTATTGATTTGTCTTTCTGCTTCAGACTTTGCATTCGCTAGATTAGGTTAATATAATAATCATAAGGTATAAATTTTCCTTTTAATTTGTTTACCATCTTATCCCATATCTTGATTTTGTCTTTACCTTTCTTCTTCAGATCCAATTGTAGATGTTCCCACCATAGGGATGCATGACCTTTTAATTTTGTTCTTGCAATATTCACCTTCTTATCCTCTACCATATTTTCATACTCAAAATACTTTTCCATCTCTATTATCCAGTCAATTAATTCATCAGAATCCAATTTTCCACTATACTCAGGAGGATTAAACTGAGGTGTGGATTTCAAACTTGTCAAAGCTCTCTGGGATTTCTCTTCTTCCTGATTTATCATAGGTGCAGGTGCAGCTTCACCTTGAACCTCTTCAATTTCATCATCACAAGATGTCTTCCTCTATGTTGGGCTATCTCAAGAGATTCCAATCTAGCAACCATCTATCTAAGCATATCAGCTAGACCTGGATCTGGATTTCCTCTCCCACCAACCATCTTGAATCCCTCTACAATTGTAGTTCAGATCGCAATCTGCTACCCCACAAAAATACCAACTAGGGTTAGGGTTTCAAGAAGGAACTAGATCTTACCATGCTCTAATACCACTTGACGCAAGGAGGGCTAGTAGGAGGGGCCTGAGGCTTACCCAACTACCAAACCAACTTGCATGCATAATGCGAAAGCCAAACAACACAATGAGAGAAGAAAACATAGAGATACTTTATATTAACTTGATCAAAATCATTACATGTCGATTTTTAAGGCCTTCCTAGTTTCAGCCATATATTCAATGAACTACAATAAGATATTCATACAAATGAGATCATAGACCTTTGATCTCAATATATAAACATTTTATTTCTTGCTCTCCGATAGATACCTAAACTAAGAACATAAAACCAAATATATACAAGAGTCCACTACAAGAGGTCGGGGCTCAAATCCATAAGGGAGACCCATATTTAGGTCCACACAAATCTCAATGAGAGATCCCAAATGAATTAAGCCATCAAAATTAACTGAAGAAGTTGACCAAGATCCAACTTCCAAAATAAGCATCTCGGGTAGATGAACACCAAAAATCAACAACCATCAGTAAAGAATACCCGAGCATCAGACAACCTGTCAGTAAGGACACCACCAAAAACTGTCAGTAAAGCATGACCGAGCAATAGAAGACAAACATTCCCAAGCAACATAACCTGAGTAATAGAGACAAGCATGCCTGAGCAGTAGAAACTGAGTGACAGAGAACAAACTAAAGAACTAAAGAAAACATCTTTTTGGTTGTGCAGGATTACCAATGACCCAATATGCTCCTGCATCAAGAAGGAAAAGAAATGATGAAATCATGTCTATATAAAGAGACAAGTAATTCATTATGAAAAGGAAAGGAATGCTGAAGAGAATTCTGGTGAAGATATAAGTCTTCATACAGATCTGATCATACAAGCTGAAGAACAGAGCTAAGAATTCTGTAGACACCAAGCAATAGAGAAGCAATAGCATTCACGAAGCAGAAAGAAGTGGAGAAAATGAATTAAAGATAACATTTATTAGAAGAGGTATTATGAGATTACAATAGATCTGGACATCTGCAAGATTAAGTTCTATTTATGAATAGATCATAGACTATTTCAGTTTAACCATTGATTCATAAAATCTCTTAACCGAGTAGGAGTTAACCATCATTTATATATTGAGATACATCCCAAGGAGTATCAAAAGGTTTTCATGTTGATAACATAGTGAATGCTAGGTCAAGTGATAAACTATTAGTGATAAATCCTCTAACAAGGTCACACTTAACAGTGTGTTTGTAACCTTTAACAAGGTTGGCTCTTCACCGAGCTCACTTCAGAAGAGTGAAAATTTTGGGTTACCGGTCCCAAGTGGGCTTCCCCCCTAATAGGGTTTCCAAATTAAAAATCCATGTGTCAGATGTGTATATGGTTCATTTCTTTGAGTTTTTACTTTACACATTACTTAAATAGGATTGATTGGTAAACACTAAGTTATTTACTGTATTTCAGTAAAGGTTAAGAAAAGATAGACTACTATTCGGTAAAAATTAAGGAAAGGTTAAAAAGTATAAACACTGAGTAGTATATACATGTTAGATATACAAAAGGCATACATCTTGTAGGATTGAAGATAACTAGAGGTTTTATATTTGTGGTATAAAGTTTTGGGTTGATTTATTGGATTCTTTTTTGAGGCCACTGATTCACCCCCCCTCTTAGTTATTCTAATAGAGAGTTCATCTATATTGGCTGAGCCAAGTAAGAAAATAAACATTAGAACTAAGGAAGAGCCTAAGATCATCAATTTAGGAACATCTTTGTCTGAAGAAAAAAGACAATAATTCATCGACTTTATCAAGGAAAGATGAGTCAATTTTTCATGGTCATATGTTGATATGCCAGGGTTAGATCCAAATTTGATAATGCACCATTTGAATATAGCTCCAGAAGTTAAGTCTGTCAAGAAAAAATTTAGAAAAATGCATCCACACAACCTTGTTAGTTAAAGTAGAATTGAAGAAGCTCTTGGATACTGGTTTTATATACCTATTGCATATGTAGAATTGATTTCAAATATAGTACCTATTTCAAAACTTGATAAGAGAATAAGAATTTGTACATATTTCTTAGATTTGAACAAGGCATGTCCCAAAGATGATTTTCATTTTCCAAATATTGATACAATAGTGGACCTCATAGTAGGACATTTTATGTTCTTATTAATGTATAGATTCTCTAGATATAATCAAATAAAAATAACACCTGAGGATCGAGGTAAAAATACTTTTACATGTACATGGGGTATCTTTTGTTAGAATGTAATGCCTTTTGGTCTCTAGAGAATAAGAATTTGTACATATTTCTTAGATTTGAACAAGGCATGTCCCAAAGATGATTTTCATCTTCCAAATATTGATACAATAGTGGACCTCATAGTAGGACATTTTATGTTCTTATTAATGTATGGATTCTCTAGATACAATCAAATAAAAATAACACCTGAGGATCGAGGTAAAAATACTTTTACATGTGCATGGGGTATCTTTTTTTGGAATGTAATGCCTTTTGGTCTCAAAAATGCCAGAGCTACATACCAAAGAGCTATGAAAATCATTTTTCATGACATGATGCACATATTCATGGAAGACTATGTAGATGACATTTTAGCAAAATATTATACAAGAGATGAGAATCTACTAATTCTAGACAAAATCTTCACAAGGTTGGAAAAATTCAAAATGAGATAAAATCCAAAAAAGTGTGCATTTGGAGTCCAATCAAGAAAATTTCTAGGGTGCATTGTTTCAGCCAAAGGAATAGAGGTGGATCCAACCAAAGTTAAAGCCATAATGGAAATGGGAGCACCATGAAACATTATCTAATTAAGATCTTTCTAAGGAAGGTTGCAATCCATAAGATGATTGATATCACAATTGGTAGAAAAGTTTCATTCTTTCACCAGACTGCTACTTAAAGATATCTTTTTCAAATGGGAAAACAAATGTGAGGAATTCTTTGATATTTTGAATAAATATTTGATGAATCTTCCCATCTTGATGGCTCTAATACCAAGAAAACCTTTGATACTTTATATCTCACCAACATAAAATTTATTGGGAGCCTTATTAGCATAAGAAGATGATCAAGGAAAATAAAACAGAATCTACTACATTAATAGAACATTGGTGAAAATGAGCTCAATTACACCTTTATAGAGAGGGCATGTCTAGTGGTAGTTTTTGCTTCCCAAAAACTATGACATTATATGCTAGCACATAAAATCTAGTTAGTTTCTAAGATCGGCCCATTAAAATATCTTCTTAGTAAATCATCTCTCACATGAAGGTTGGATAAGTGGGTCATGGTACTAAGTTAATTTTACATTGAGTATGTAGACCAAAGACCTATGAATGACCAAGTTATAGAAGACCATTTAGAGAAAGAACAAATATCAAGTGAAGAACCTCTGTAAATAGAATTTACAGATGCACATGATCTTACACTTGAACCTCAAACATGGAAGTTGTACTTTGAAATGTCATATACTCAACATGGCTCAGGGGCAGGAGTTCTTTTCATTACACCTCAAGGCCTCACAATACCAAAATCCTAAAAGATCTTGTTTCCATGGACCAATAATATAGCAGAATATGAAGCACTTGTCATTGGACTCAAGATGGACTTGGAATGGAGAATCAAAAAATTACAAATCTATGGAGACTCTTAATTGATCATTGATCAAATTAATGATGAATACCAAACCAAGGATGAAAAAATCATACTTTATAAAAGGATGGTTGATGGTTTTACGAAATATTTTGTATTGATAACATTCGAGAAAATACCAAGAGTTGAGAAAAAATTCGCAGATGCCATGGATACACTAGATTCACTTCTACAAGTACCTGATCAAAATGAAAGATGTGAATTCTTGGTGTAAGAATTGGTTAAACCTGGATATGACCATCTTGATTCCCAAATAATTGCCTACTTGTGGGTCTCGACTCTACTTGGTATGGTCCCATTTACACATACCTCAAAGATAACACCTTACCCTTGAATCAATACCATAATTAAAAGAGTAACTTTATATGCCAATCCTCTCATTTACCCTTATAGATGACACATTGTATCAAAAATGTCTTGACGAGACATTACTTAGATGTTTAGAGGGTGAAGAATCTAGGAGGACCTTACATGAAATTCATGAGGTTATTTGTGGGTTATGCTCAAGTGGGTTTACCTTAGCTAAGAAAATCATTAGGATGGGGTACTATTTTCCAACAATGGAAAAAGATTCATGCCATTTTGTGAAGATTTGCAGAAAGTGTCAATTTCATGGGAACCTGATACGTGTGCCAAAACAAGAATTGCACCCATTAACTACACCTTGACCCTTTTATCAATGGGGTTTCAATTTTATTGGAATGATGTATCTTACTTCCTCAAATTTCCATAAATACATCATTAATACAAAAAAATATTTTACCAAATGGGTTGAGGTTGTATCTTTATCAACTTCTACTAGAAAATAAATTGTAATGTTTATCTTGAATCACATAATTTGTAGATATGATATCCCACATGCCATTATAATAGATAATGGGAGATAATTAAAGAACAAGGATGTCTAGTATTTATGTGAGAAATTTTATATCATTCAACATTTATCTTTAATATATTACCCACAAGGGAATGGAAAAGCATAGGCTTCCAATAAAAACATCCTTAAGATCCTTAAAAAGATAGTTGATGACTCAGGTAGAGATTGGAATATGTAGTTAAATACAACATTATGGGCTTATAAGACCAGCATCTTAACACCTACAAGAGCTACACCCTTTTCTCTAGTTTATGGAGCCAAAGTATTTTTTCCTTTAGAGGTAGAGATTCCATCACCTAGAGTTTCCTTATAGGGCATATTGACTGATGAAGACTACATATCAGAAGACTACATAGTTTATAGGTTGCAAGAATTATAATTTCTTGAGTAACGTCAACACCAAGCCTACGATAACCTAATATTATATGAAAAGAGGATGCAAGAAACTAAAATAAAAAGATCAAACCTAGAGAGTTCCAAGTTGGTGACCTAGTTCTAAGTGAAAACCCCAAGAGTCAATAAGAAAGGGAGAATAAAGGAAAATTTAAAGAAAATTGGTTGGGACCCTTTTTCATCACATCATCTTATGGAACAAAAACCTAAGAATTAGCCACATGTGATGGAGAATAATATGAAGAACCCATAAACAACATTCATCTTAAGAGGTTCTATATATACCTAATCAGTTGAAAAAGTATCAAATAAGAGAGTATCAGTTTGTACAACAAAAAGTCAACCTGAAAAGAAATAAAAAATACTAAAAATGGATCCTAAAGAAAACAAAAACAATGGAAAAAATAAAAAAAATACAAAATAAAAGTGAAAAAGAGGAGAAAAAGTGTCTTGGTGAAAACATAGTAAATAGGCACCTTGTTAGCAAAAAAACAAGTAAAGAGAAAAATGAAATAAACCCAAGTAATGAAAAACTAACAAATAGGCACTATTTGTTCTAAGTTAAACCACTCTATCTATCAAGTCTAGTTGCATTTCCATTTGCATTTCTGCCATTCTTGTACATATCTGCTTTCAGTCCATCATCTGTACATAGCCATAATAAAACCTCAAGGAAACATTATCCTACAAAGCTTTCATCATAGTTTGGAAATTGGTCTTTTTCCATTATCATTATCAAATCAAACTGGGGGCACACTCCAAACTCAACAGGTTAATCAAAATAGACACAAGAATTGACACAAAATGAGTTACATCAAGATCAAGGATTATAACATTTGAACTTTGCAAACAATGCAACACATGAAACATGAAACATCCAAACATTTCAACCAAGATCAAAATCAACACATCAAATCAAATCTGAACATCGAATCTAACTATTTAAAAAAAAAAAAATATGGTGAAAATGGACGAAAATATTCTAAAAAATGGATCACCTATCAAAGGAAAATATATTCAAATGTTTATTGCTTGATTTTTGAACTCATGTATTTTTAGAAACTCAAGAATGTCTTTTAACAAGAGGAGAAATGATGAAGCATGCTATTTTCTTTGATTTCTTCTTGCGAGATTGATTCATAGAAGAATGTAAAACCATCTAAAGACATGGTCATCAAAGAATCATTGAGTATGTTTTCATCTGAAAGGGATCAAGTCTATGTTTTTTCACACAACAAAATGTCATGGACATTTAGTTTTCCATATCTTAATGCCAAGATTCACTTGCATCATTGAATCTTATGAAAGTGGTATTCATACCACCATGGTTGAAAATCTAACTAGTGAGGGTTGTGTGAATTTAAGTGATCCACCAAAAAAGATCAATGATGAAAATAGAAAAATTAATTGATCCAATGAAAAGTGACAATAGTTGCATTTTCATTTGCATTAATATTAGATTAATCTTTCATTGATACTCATTATGGGATTTCTCAAGGAGGGTGAAAATTTAATCAAGGTCAAAACATCAAAATTATCCTTTAGGTAGAATATATTGGACTTTAAACAAAAACAATACATTTTCATATATATCATTACATATAAAGTTCACTATCATTAAAGGAATTAAATCATCTAGGTTCCTTTCAATTGCATATCATTTCGATACATTTCAAGTGACTTCATTGCATTTGGGATAATTATATTTTAACATTTCATTAATCATGTAGTAGCATATCATTGCATTAAGTACATTCATATCAATTGGATTCATTTTACTTGCATTAGTTACATGAAATTAATCATCATCATCAAGTGAATTTCATTTAACATAGGTGAATATTAAAAGCATTTCATTAATCATTAAATAAAGTTGCATTACATTATTCATAATCATTTAAAGCATGTAGTTTTATTATCATTTAGTGGCATTGCATATAGAGTCATTAATCACTTTAGTACACTCAAATCATGCATTATTCATCAATCATCAAGCATTAAGTGCATTGTGTTTTCATTTCAATTCATTATCCATCATATCACATCCTTAGTTGCATTACATTAATATTGCATCATCAATATAAAAGAAAAGTAGAATCATGGTATCCATAGATTGCATACATAATGAATAAAACCTCATATAAGCATCCATATTTATGCATCAAAACAAACATCATAGTGTATCCATACATAAACATCAAATTGCATCCATACATAAGCATCAAGGTGCATCCATGCATTAACATCTAAGTCAAATAAATACATCCATATATCCTGCATAGGAAATACAAAAACATGCATAATAGAATCATGTATAACTGCATCCATTTGTATCATGTATATAAACCATCAAAAATTCATAAAATTCCAATATATCATGACATCAAAAGGAGATGAATCATAAAAATTAAAGAAAAGTGAGAGTAGATCAAGGTGTCTATCAAATGTCCATAAGAAAGAGTCCGTCAAGAGTCTATAATCAAAGCACATCATCAACTGTCAACATGTATACATCATCAAAATGAGATCAAATGGTACATATAATAATGAATTTTTATGCATATTATCAAATGAGGTAAACTCTAGCTCTATCCATCCCCAACCCTTGTATCCCACTTCAAACCTAAAGGTGGACCACCACTAGTGCCAACATCTAGATCACTTGGAGGCCTAGACGATGATGGACTTGTCTAGGTAGGAACCTGGCTGCTCTAACTGACCTGTGCCTGAATCTATACTATGTGTGTAGCTAAACTCTACATAATGCTCATAATCTGAGCCATTTGACTTTACAATGCAGTCATACCCTCCTGTAATACCTATATTTCCTGATTAGGTGCAGGAGGAGCCATAGGAGGAACTGGAACAACTAGGGAAGCTGGCTGAACAAGAGGACCCTTTCCACCATGTTAACCTGATATGGGACCTCAACTGACCCATCCCCAAATCAAAATTTCCCTCAGTCTAGGAGGAATTTGTCCCATCTATCTTGTAGGAGCATGTTCGCCCTAAACCCTAACCCAACCTCCACAATTACCACCCTGACCTCCACCATCACCACCTCAACCTCCACCATCACCCCTAAGAATAGGTATAATAATTCCAACTCTACCATGAACAAATATACCAAGAGCCCTACCACCTACTCTCCCACCTCGAGCACTTGTAGCTCTACCACCTCATACCCTAGCTCCTCTCCATCGTCAAGATCCCCCATCTCCATAACCTCTATCATCGTCGTCATCATCATCATTATAATCATCATCATCATCATCATCATCATCATCATCATCAATCTCATCAATGTCTGGGATAGGCTCGGTAGGATATGTAAACCTTTGAAATAGATGTAAGGCAACCCACTATCCATACTCGGGAGTAACACCTACATCTACTGTATCCACTTTATAATTCCATGGCATGGGATGAAGACCCCAAAAATCATCACAATATTCTCTAAAATCTAAAAAGGTCCCCATAAATTCCTCTCTGACTGTACTCAAGCATAATGAGATAACCCTTGTGGAATGCACTGCGACCGACCAAATTGTCTCAAAATACGCATAAACAAAAATCTCTCAATAACCAATGTTGTCTAACCAAACAAATACCAAGGAAGGAATGTAAAAGGTACCTCATAATGATCCTCAACCCAAGGCTCACATCTAATATAAGTCCTCCAACATACCTGATCCATATCATCAATCATGTGTCTCTAGTAATCTAATTTTCCCAACT
The DNA here is from genome assembly GCA_018584345.1 of Thuja plicata. Taxonomy (NCBI): domain Eukaryota; kingdom Viridiplantae; phylum Streptophyta; class Pinopsida; order Cupressales; family Cupressaceae; genus Thuja; species Thuja plicata. The sequence continues at coordinate 707,327 of MU228351.1, read as the reverse complement.
GAGGCTAGACAATCACTCCATGACAAGAAAAATGTAGGGGAAACCAACAGGATGAAATTTATCTACAATAGGTATTTATATAGGGAGATTATCCCAAACCTAAACCTATAATAACACTACACCTATAGAAAGTGAAACCCTATGTCTACATGCCAGGTAGTGCAGATCATGGTATAAGTGAGCTAGAATGCAGAAACCCCAGACAAACCTCCTCAGATGTGCAATAATATCTTGCAAGATATATCCCCATCCAACTAAAAATTCATGACCCCATATATTCGGCATAAGAAAACCTCCATTGAAATCCGCCAACACTAAGGGAAGTGGATCATAATGTTGTATCATCATCCTCCATTGGATAGTCTAATCTCTAATGGTAGAATCTGCAAATACTCATAAAAAATCCTCACCATCATAAACCTGATCATAATGTACCTTCTCCCCCATAGTAGGAATCTTGATAATCCTATACACATCCATAGGAGTGATGATTATCTCACCCATCAGTAAGTGCAAGGTATTATGGTCCGAGTGCCATCGCTCGGCCAAAGCAGTCAACAGACCCCCTGTTCACCCTAAACTGGTGCATCTCAAGTAAATAACATAATGTACATCACCCAATGACACATATATACACATAACTAAGGTTAGGAATTATCAAAAAACCATGGATATAAACCGCGCACCACTGGTTTCTAAAAGGAAACCTTAATTTTAAATCAAACATAATTGAATCAGTCAACATCATCAAAATTGATTTTCTAATGTTAATGAATCTGCCTATCATCTACTTTCTCAATTTTGAAGTCATCAAATTTCCTTACTCTAGAACTTGAGGATGGAAAATCAAATCTATTGACTCATTGATCTATCAACCTATCTAATTGACATCAATACCAAATCAAATAGACAATCTAGACTGATATAAAAAACTTGATTTTTGAAACAACATCATCAATATCTATCATATCAATAAAGGAAGCAAAGATGTTGAGGTACTAAGTAATAAATGTAGAATTAACACAAAATAAAGTGCATATGCATTGTTCTACCAAGCACAAACACCTTCATAGGCATTGCACAAATTTGTTTAGGCACTATTTTAATTTTCATGGTTGCTAAAACAAAGTGTATGCACTATTTCACATCATAGGTGCTGAAAGAAATTGTGACAACACTATTAAAAATTGTAAAATGCACAAATATTTTATAGGTGGTACAAGAAAAACTATAGGTGCTAAAACTAATCTATGATGCCCTAATTTATGCATGGAAACAAACTTTATAGGTCCTAAAAACAATTAGTAGCCCTAAAAAGGGGGTATATGCACCAAAACGGTGAAAAAGATAGAAAATGAAGGAAATAAGTGCCTAAAATCAAGAATCTAGCTACAAATCACTAAAATATGAAAACTAGAGCTAGATATCGAGACATATCAATGCTCCATAGGCTGGAGGGTGTTGTAATCTTATCCCCTTCTCGAATCGGTGCTCTTGAATTGGGACTACCATGATCACAGCTGGAGGTAAAAACTAGCTCAGAGAGGAAAATGAAAAAAGATGAGAGTGAAAATAAAATGGTAAAAAGGTGAATTTTAACCCTTATATACCTAATTTTGACCTTTTGGATGGTATTGTTTTACCTTTTTCATCAAACTAGGCAATTTTCATCATAATTTTTTACTAGGGCATTTTCAATTCAAATTTCATGTCAGGAAACAAATTGAAATTGGAATTGTTACTAAAACTTCAAAAAATTCAAAAAATCTAAAATTCATCCAAATAACACATAATCATTTCAATTCCTTTCTCAAGGGGGCATATGATCATCAGGATGTAAAATCATTTGAATCAAAGATATTAAATAAAAATCGGAGACATGGAACGTTAAAAATTCAAAATCATCATTGGGGCATTCAAATCAATCCAAATCAAAATAAGAGATTCACATCAGAGTATCATCGTAGAAACAAAATCACACCATCAAAATCTACATCTTGACATCAGATCAGACACCAAATTAGGTATCAAACATCAGACATCAAGTATTCTTTGAGCCAATGTATTTTGTACATTGATTCAAAGAGGGGCTTTTGTATACACCTAAAAATGGTCAAAGAAAAAATCAATCAAATACAAGCCATTTTGAATTAATTAAAATAAATAATCAAATAGCTAGGTAATTGAATTAATCAGTTAATTACATAGAGTCCATTTTGAATTAATTAAAATAAATAATCAAATAACTAGGTAATTGAATTAATCAGTTAATTACATAGTTCATCAATTGATTAAATTTAATTCAATACATCATATATGGCTAAAGTAATTAATTATTTTGAATTAATTAAATTCTAATATCTCTCACCCACCACTACATGACAAAAAATCAATCAACCAATGGGAATAGAGGAAATCAAGCACATGGATCACCAAAATGCTTTGCTATCATGACCACTCAATCTTAAGGATCAATCTTGTCCCTCTAAATGAGACACCTCAACAAACACAACTCAACCTTATGCCTTATCGTGGCTAATTAACTAACCCCCTACCCCTTCTAAAATCCTATAAATATGATGCATAATTAGAGTAAAGGATCCCAATTTTATTTAAGCATCATAGTTATAGTCAATTTGCATCCACTATCTTTAGAGGCAAATTTGTATTTGTATTTAGTAACATCATAATGGAGAATTCTCATAAGGTTTTAGGAGGATTTGAGCATGGAGATTAGCTTATTTTACATCAATAAACTTAGCTTTGTATCAATCCATCATCTTATATCATAATTGAATCACTTTAAATATCCTCATTCTAAGATTTGTCACTTTAGGATTTCCTTTGCAACTAAGAGCATTCTTTTAGTCCTTTTAGTCAGAGATCCATGAGATCCTATCAATAATTTCAATTTGAATGTTGATTAGAATAGATCTATTGAATTTTAATTGATATTTTTATTGAATTAAGGTTTCATGCAGGTTGGTAATTGTAGATATTACACACACACACAATGCCCCCTTCCATCAAAGCACAAGCACGTCGCTGTTTTGTATATCAATTCTTCATTTTGAGCATTATTATAATGAAAAACTGTAATTGTATCTTAATTTTATTGATCATTTAGCATATTATTTTCATTCATCATAGCTTAATTCATCTCATAATATTGTTTTCTAAGTTGTCACTTGAGAATCAATTTACAGCTAAGAGCATTAATCAAGTCCTTAAAATTAGAGAGCAATATGTTGCTCATGATTTTTTTAATTCATTGTTTAACTAGTTTCATATCAAATTTGAGTTGAAAGATCATATTCATGTCCCATATAGGTTTTTAGTATTCAAATTATACACACAAATGATTCCCACCATGGGGCCCATGCCTCACTAACTTTAACATGTGTTTGAGCTTCTTTTTTTTATAGATTTTGTACTTGCAGGTTTGATGAAAATGTACAGGGTCTCCTTTAATAGAAATAACATCGCCTTTGTAGAGAAAATTATTGCTATTACACTCAAGATTGTCTCTTCTACAATCAATATCATCACTTCTACTTCAAAAAATATCGCTCCTGATAAAAATAAAAGTGTTTATAAGAAGAAGAAAATCTCTTTTGATGCAAACTATATTGCTTATGATTATTCTGTTACCACCCCTAAGTAAAATAGTATCGCATGTAATTTGTTGTTCTCTAACATTTTTTTACTCTTTGTTGCAAGTATTTTTGATAGGAAATGAAGAGCATTTCTTTTGCAACAAAGACTGTCGCTTCTACACCAAAGTTCATCGCCTCAACATAGAATATTATTGCTCTTGCAACAAACAAAATCACCTTTACCTCAAAGTTCATCACTTCATCATAAATGGGAGCCGCTTCTACTAAAACATAAGTTTCTTTTTCTTTGAACTTTATCGCTATAAAAGTTTATCACTTTTGCATTAAACAATGTTGCTTTTAATTCTGTTTAAAATAAAATCAAACACAAAGCTAATTTCAGTTTGTGATGAATTGTAGATGGCAAGATTGAGGAAATCCAAGAAGATTACTTGCAGGCTTCCTGATCATTTGGTTCAAAAGGTGATTAAGAAGACAAATGCATATGCAAAGAAAATACAATGGGAAATTGACATGGTATATGCTTGGATTCTAAATTTGTATTCTAAATGGAGGCTAAACATTTTGATAGATATGCTTGGATTCTAAATTTGTATCAAGCTAAATTTTGAGTAGAAATCAACTTAAATGCTTATCCTTTATGAATTCCATTTGATTTGATGATATTATTGATTTCTTAACCTTGGATTGAGTGTGTCGGATGAACATTTGTTGAACTTGTCGGGGATGCTAAGGAGATGGAATTATTTCTAAGGTAAAGTACTAAACTCTTAATCTTTGATGTTACCTTCATTTGGAATTGATATTGCGGCTATTCACTTTCAACACATAGAATAATTAAAAATACCTTCTTTACTTATGGATTTGAGAAAGTATGCCTATGATCTCCTCTATCTTGGGTGACCAAAACGCCAAACCTATCAAAGTCCCCTTATTTAGATAATGTCTAAAAATGAACCATATTTTGTTTGTGTTTGGAGGCTAAAGATAATAGGGATATGCTCTCACCTTTTCTTGATCAAAATACCAGACCTATCTTAACCTCATTTAATTTCAAAGTAGTGCATTTTCTTAGCCATAGCGAGCCTACCTCCTGAGATGTGCCTTACGAGGCAGGTGAGAGGGAATGACCCAAGCGGGATAAAGCTAAGAATCCATGACCATCCAAACCAATTTAAAATAAAATACCTTCATCCTTAATGGATTGAATGACAAGAGTTTTTTGAGAAATAGCCCTCCTCTATTATTTCTTTAGAATTTCACAAAACATTGTTCTTATAATGGTGGGAAGCTCTTGTAAATGGGAGGCAAACACAGTTTTTTCTAAATGAATACTAAATACAACCTGGATAAGTATCAAGCTTACCTTATTATCCATTAAAAACAAAAATTTCCTTAGGTAGCTTGTTTGAATTGTTCTCTTTGTACAATACTTGTGGAAATGGTTCGAGAACATACACTTGATGTTATCAATTTTTGGACAAAAATGGTGCTTGAGCATGTTTGTTATGTTTTTAATGACCTTATCATCCAGAAGAATTCAATCATTCAAAACTAAAAATACAAATTTTAAAATACCTTTTTGAAGTAGAGTTCTTTTCAACCAAAACATGTTTTTAAAAAACTGCCATTTTTATACCTTAAAAGTTTTGGTAATCCACATTGTTCCATTTAAACCACATCAATTTGCAAATGTCATCAAATCATCCCGATCTTCAATTTTGAAAAGTTCATCATCAATGATTACATGTCCTTTTCTTAGAACAACCAAAATCAAGAACCATCTTAAGTATTCATCACATAGATAGATATTTCTCTATTAGACTTCATCCTAGGATACACTTCATTTTTGTTAAACCATTATTGGAACTTAACCATATCTCTTGTTTTGGTAAAATCAACCAATATTTTTTAAAACCAATACCATCGAGAAGCCTTTAGCTCAAGAAGTGACCCAAAAATTAATTTCATGCCTATAAGGACAAGGTCTTACCATTTCAAAACATATATAGTAAGAATACCACTTCAAGAGATAAATCTACTTCAAACACACGAGAATCAAAGACAAAAAGTTGATCAACTCCAAAACATAAACCAAACATAAGGAAATCAACCAAATATGGATAAAATAAAGAATGAATGGGCTAAGGCCAGCAACAAAAATGACCATAATGATATTGAAGATGAGGAAATATCGGAAGAAAAGGTAAAGGAAGCTCAAAAAATTATGGAGAGAGTACTTGAAAAAAACAAGGAAAGGTACTTCATGACCTTATCAAAACTAGGAATTGAGATACCTCGTGATTACGATGTTTCAAAAATAAAACAAGATGATTATGAGGTAAATCATGTAGGGGATTTGAACAAATGCATTAAATCACTTCAACAACAACTCAATGATATGAAAAGAGGAACCTCCACAAAGAGATATACCTTAGAATGCATTTTTCCTTTTCCATTTGAAAAAAAGTCTACCTATGGTGCCTTTTCCACCAAACGTAGAATTCCCTAAGTATGACAAATACATGGGTACAAAAAATACCCAAAATCACATTAGAGTGTATTTCACTTTAAGTATAGAATTACTTCATGATAAAACATACCTAATAAGATTATTCCCAAGAATTTTAGGTGGACAAGCTATGGAATGGTTCTAAAAATTGCCACCAGATATATAGACCTTTGAAGAACTAGTAACCAAGTTTGTAGCACAATAATCATATAACATCGAATACGAGGTTACTATGCTAGAATTATAAAACACCAAACTTGCTACAAATATGGAGGATAATATATGCTAAATATCCTAGAAGTATACCAGAGAAGGAGAAAATGGATATTTTTATCAATAATTTGAATAGTGAGATGAACTTTGGTCTCCAAATGCAATGTCCTCCATCATTTGATAAAGTGATTGATAATGGTGTTAAGATAGATGATGTTCTAATAAGGAAGAGTGAGCTAAAATTATACAAGGATAACAAAGGATTTTAAACCAATCACAATAACAATAACAACAAACCCAAATTTTGATTGAAAAATAACAACAAACACCTATTACATGATGGAGTGGTAGAAGCTAATAACATCAAACCAAAACCATTCTATCTTTCTAGAAATTCTAACAATCAAACAAATAATGTCAACCAACCATAAAATATACCATTTAATCACAACAACAACCAAAACAATGATAGACCAAGAACTTCACAATTCACCTCACCTATAAGGAAGTTCACACCATTGGGAGAACCTCTTGATGTCACCACCCTAATTTGGTCTGCTCTGACCATAGACCCTATTTCCCCTAAATTTGATCATACCCCTAATTATGTCAAGACAATTCTTCAATTAATTAGCATAATTCATTTAAAACAAATTTAATCTTCGAAGTGATCTAATCACTAAATTACATTAATTTCCTTAGCCAATTAAATCAAATCAAATCAATTAAATCAAAAAAAATCAAATACATGGCTAAAGTAATTAATTAAAAGGAATTAAATAAATCCTAATTATAACTCCTCACTTGCAAAAGGGAAAGTCAATTCCCTAGCCAATGAGATTTAAATCACTTGGATCACCTCACATGGATCACCAAAGATTCAATACCCACCTCTCTTCAACTTTCAATCCTAACCTCTCATTCCTCAAATTCTTCTATAAATGGAATGAATTTTGAGCTCAATGGGCCCCTAATTTTAGAATTCATTTGAAGATTTATGTTGCTCATATTCTTAGAGATTTCTTATTTCATTTTAGCTCTAACATTTAGAATTGTTATAATCTTTCAATTGGAGCTCTAAAATGAACTTTCATTGAGCATTTTAGCTTGCATTTAGATTAAATCTTCCATTCTAAGCATGATGTTGTCACTGATTTATGCATAATCTAAAGGCAATTATAGAATATTTCATACTCTTCTTAGATAGAGAGCAATATGTCAATTTTGGTGATATATGTGTGCTTTTCCTTTGATATTTCATGTTATTTTACTAATGCAGTGGCATATTGAAGTGTTGTGTTGCAGCTAGCAGATCCATAAATTACATACATTTTTGGCACCCATCGTACATATGAAAAGTACATGGGATAAATTGATCCACATGACCATGTGAGATATTTTTGTGCTCTAAGCATTGAGTACATGCATGAACCTACCTATTTAATGAGGCTATTTCTAGGAAGTTTAGGCGGAAATGCTATGGAGTGGTTCTCCAAACTCACACCAAGTGTGAAGTCTTTTGAGGAGTTAATTCAATGTTTTGTTCAACATTACTCCTATAATATACAACATAATGTAACCATGATGGACCTATGTAACACAAAGAAATGAACCGTTGAATCCATTACACACTTTTTACAAAGGTGGAGGAAATCTTTGCTAGGTACTCAAGAGAAATACCCGAATTAGAAAAGATGGAAATATTTATTAAAAACTTGGTACCCAAAATGAACTATGCATTGAAAATGCAAGATTCACCAATCTTTGATAGGATGATGAAGAATTCCATCCATGTTGAAGATGTCATGGTTAAGAAAGGATAAATCACACTCCAAAGTGATAACAAATCTACCAAATACAACAACAAGCCTAAATGGTGGAAACAAAACAAGAACGTTGTTAATGATGGAGTGGTAGACACATCCAATGCTAATCCTAAATCAGCGGTGTTCAATCTAATGAACAACTTACAAGAAAAAAAATAAGCTAAGGTAACAACTACAATACCAAGAGAAAACAATGATAATAACAAGAGGAAACCGTGGACTAGACCTCAAAGAACATTTACTTCATTGGGATAACCTCTTGAGATAGTTTTGAAGACATTGTTGGATAATAAAGTCCTCACAATTTCTGATTCAAACCTTGGGAGCCAAAAGTCAAACCAAGATGGTGGGGTGACAATTCTTATTGTGTCTTTCATAAAAACAAGGTACATAACACTAATAACTATGTTAAGCTTAAACACATTATACAAGAGCTTATTGAAGGAGGTAAAATCAAAGTGGAAGGACATACCACTAACAAAGACCATACAAAATTTAACAAACCATTCCCTAACTAAAAAAAGGGGAAGATTCTAAAGGAAAAGGAAATGAAGTAAATTACACCTACTCCAATAATGACAATGTGATCAACATATTGGACATTAAAAGTGAATCAATCAATGTGATCACTATTAAAGGTGCCAAAGACACATCAATACAATCAAACATGGTAACTCAAAGTCAAGAACAAGTCATGATCAAAGGAGCACAATCCTCATCCAAACAAGTGACATCTTCCAAAGTACCTATTGTCACAATTCCCAAACCAGCAGGAGCAAGAAAAATAGTTACTATCCCATTTGAAAACTATAACTTGGTAGATCAACTGCAAAGAACTTCAGCTCAAATTTCTATATTTGATCTACTAAAGATCTCTTTAGTGCATAGGGAAGTTCTTGAACAAGCCCTACATTCCGCAATATTCCAAAAGACATTGATGTAGACAATTTCCAGGCATTGGTTAATCATATCTCAGCTCCACATTACCTATCATTTCAGAAGAAGATGAAAAATCATTGACTCATTCGCATAACCAACCCCTACACACTGAGGTTTTGATTTACAAATCTCATGTACGACATGTATTGATAGATGGAGGCGCAGGGTTGAACATATTCACTCTAAATCTAATAAATAATTTGGGGCTTTCAGAAGAAACTATTGACTCAAGGATTAAGATAACTATCAAAGCTTATGATGAAGAAGAAAGATGATCCAAAGGACTCATTGTTCTACCAATCATAATAGGACCAATTGAATGAAATGTGATCAGTCAAGTTCTTGATCTACCATTGGCCTATAACATTTTACTAGGGAGACCTTGGATACATGAAATGCAAGAAATACCATCTACTTACCACCAATGCATCAAATTCCCACATAATGGGGTAGAAGTAACAATTCCTACAAATTCAAGATATACTTGCAAAAATGTCAAAGAAAATAGTATGGTTCCTCATAATAAGGAATTCCCAAAAGAATTTGTACCTAAAATATCTAAAGACATGGTGATGAAAAGCTTTGGAAAGACACTAAAACTTGAAGAAACCAGTATGGGAGAATACAAGCTAGACATGACCCCATCATTGACAAAACTTCACATGTCTCCAAGATCTTATGGGAAACCTTCCTTATCTTCCACACCTGCAGCATCCAAATAACAAGACATTCATAAAGAAACTGGTATGGTTAGAGCCTCTACTTCTCAAGAGGATGAAAAAGAAGATAAAGCAGTCTTGGCTTGGCTTTACAAAGGAGAAAAAAAAGAAAATGAGGTAGAACATGTGGAGATATCCCTAGAAAACTATGGTAAAGGATATGACCTTCTCAAACAAATCAGATATAAAGGGAAGGTACCTTTAGGAGATAAAGGAAAAGGACTTGTTGAGCCTATACACATGGAATTCAGAAACACCAAAGATAAAACAGGATTAGGTTTCAATAACAATTCTGAAAACCCTACTTCAAGAGATGGTCCAATCTTTGATGAAGGAAGTGATGATGAAGAAGAAGAAACAACATTGGAACCATGGAATGATGAGAGATTATTACATATTGGTACAAATTATCCCAAATATCAGGGAGAAAGATATGTACCTACTTTTGTAGCACAACAAGAGCCTCATGTTTCTTTATTGCCACAAATTGATATCCAAGAAGTAGAAGAAACAATAGAAGACTCTCCAGAAGTCCCACTAATGGAAGAAAATCTTGAAGAAATACCCCAAAAAAAAGATATACATCCTAACTGGGGGCAGTTGGTCACAATTTCACATGTCCTAGATTTACCTCACTTTGATCTACAAGTGGCTAATAGGGTACATCAGGTAACTATTGTTGAGTTTCTAAACAGATCTAATGATGAAATAGTAGACTCACATGATTATGAATGGGATAACCTATCTGACGCTACTATGGACATTGAGGTAGATTTGATTCACAAATTTGCATCTATATTGGAGAGAGGAGAGAGTTCTAACACTATTGTTTTTCTAGAATCCGATGAGATACCACTGCCTAGGATTTTTGATGGAGATACTAGTATTTTACTAGGTATAGAGGACATTCAAAGGATACAAGCTATGAGTTTCAATTTGATGAGAGAAGAAGAAGAAATCTCAATTGATGAGTTGCTAGAGTTAGGTCTGCATATTACTAACAATGACCCTATTAATGACGATTTGACTCTTGATGATGTAAACGCTGTAGAAGTTAACTTAACAGAACATGTCTTATCAGTTAATAGTTTTGACATTGACGCGATGTTTTCCTTACCAAACTCCAAATCATTATCCTTGATAAACCCTGACTTAATTGATTGGACCAATCCAGATCCTACTATTATCATGAACTTTCCCAATGACTACACTTTGGCATGTTATCTAAATTCTTGTGAACCTTATCCTTCTTCCACCAATGCAAGGAGCGTGAACATGATAGAGGAGGATATCAAGTTTCTTAGTCACAAATTAAAAAATAAAAAGAAGAAAAGAACTGACGGTGAACACCACATTGTGGCAGTATCAGATTCTTAAAAAGTAAAAATAAAAGACGTATCTGATGGTGAAAACCTCTTAGAGGCACCAAAATATGAGATTCTTGATATCCTCCCTGAGAACTTTCAAGACAAATATTCATTTTTGATAGAGACAACACAACCGGTTAACTTGGGAACAACAGAAGCTCTTCAATTTGTTCATCTAGCATAGTCCTTATTAGAAGAGGAAAAGATACAATTCACTGAGTTCCTGAAAACAAAATATCAACTTTTCATGGTCTTATACTGATATGCCTGGACTTGATCCTGAATTAATAATGCATCATTTATCTATAGCTCCTGGGATCAAACTCGTGAACAAAAATTAAGAAAGATGCATCGACATGTTGCATTTCTAGTGAAAGCAGAGCTAGAAAAACTATTGAAAGCTGGATCCATAAGAGTCATTGCTTACGCATGATGGATTTATAATGTGGTACCGGTATCTAAAATAGATAAATCTATCAGGATTTGCACAGACTTTAGAGACTTAAACAAAGAATGTTCTAAAGATGATTTTCCGCTACCAAACATTGATATGATTATAGATCTAACAGTAAGATATCAGATGTACTCACTCATGGATGGATTCTTGGGACATAAATAGATTAAGATTGCTCTTGAGGACCAAGAGAAGACAACATTCACATGCACATGGGGAAAAAAAATTTGGAACGTCATGCCATTTGGATTAAATAATGTTGGCACTACATACCAAAGAGCTATGACAACCATCTTCCATGATATGATACACAAGAACATGGAGGATTACGTGGACAATACCTTAGCCAAGTCAAAAACAAGGAATACTAATGTTGAAGACCTAAGAAAGATACTAGATCGCATGGAAAAATTTCAACTTAGGCTTAATCCAAAGAAATGTGCCTTTGGAGTCCAATCAGGGAAACTCCTAGGGTTTATTGTATCAGCAAAAGGAATTGAGGTGGACCATGAAAAAGTAAAAGCTATACTAGAAATGTCACCTCCATGCAATATTAGTCAAATGATGATACTGCAAGGAAGACTCAAATCCATCAGGAGATTTATGTCACAACTAGCCAATAGAGCGCAACCTTTTCCTAAACTACTGCATAAAGGTGTTACCTTCAAATGGGATGAGCATTGTGAAGAAAACTTCAAATAATTAAAGGATTACTTGGATACTCCTCCCATTCTCATGGCACTTATTCATGGAAATCCAATACTCCTATATATCTCAGCTACGGCTACGTCACTGGGAGTATTGCTAGCACAAGAGGATGAAAATAAAAAGGAAAGAGAAATCTACTATATCAGTAGGGCCCTAGTGTCTTACGAACTCAATTACAATATAATTGAAAAATCTTGCTTAGTAGCTGTCTTTGCATCGCAGAAATTGAGACACTATATTCTGTCCCATACAGTAAAGATTATTGCAAAAACAGATCCTCTTAAATATCTCTTAAGAAAAATAGCATTAACAGGACGATTAGAAAAGTGGGTCTTGATTCTAAGCGAATTTGATATTGAGTATGTGGACAAAAGGGCTATTAAAGGACAAGTCCTCATAGATCAATTAGATGACTCACCCTTGTACGATGACACACCTTTGATAATTGAATTTCCTAATGAGCTAATCATGCATTTAAATAAACATCCATGGAAGATGTATTTTGATGGCTCTTTCATGCAGTAAGGATCAGGATCAGGGGTTCTATTCATAGCTCCTCAAGGCTACAAGATACCCAAAGCATATAAACTAATGTTTCCATGCACAAATAACATTTATGAATATGAAGCATTGGTGAATGGTCTTAAGCTAGCTATGGAGTGGAAAATTGTAGAGTTACATGTGTATGGTGACTCCGAGCTCATTATTAACCAAGTAAATGGAGATTATCAGACCAAATATGAGAAATTAATGCCTTAAAAACAACTGGTTGAAGACTTGAAAAAGTAATTTTTCTTCGTCACATTCCAGAAAAGACCAAGAATAGAAAACAAAGTTGTAGATGCTATGGCTATAGTGGCATCCATGCTACAACTAGAAGAACATCAACTCCACTATGACTTCTTGGTGAAAGAATTAACCTATCCAAATTTTGATACACCTAAATCCCAAGTAATTTGTGCTTTGAGTGCCCATGACCACTGTCAGTACGCCAAAATCATTACCTATCTTACTGACCAAACTATACCCAATGGGATATCAAGAAATGAAAAATGAGCCTTAATTAGGACAACATCGCGTTATGTCCTCATTGCTAATAAATTATATAGATGAGGTCTCAATGGTACACTTCTTAGGTGTTTAGAATAAGAAGAGTCTAACCACGCATTAAAATAGGTTCACGAAGGTGTATGTGGATCGCACTCGAATGGCTTTTCATTAGCTAAAAAATTACTAAGAATTGGTTACTATTGGCCCACAATAGAAAATGATGGTGTTCTATTTTCAAAAACATGTCACAAATATCAAACACATGGAAATCTCATCCATGCTCCTGCCAAAGAACTCATACCATTTATAACACATTGGTCATTTCAGAAATGGATCTTTGATTTGGTTGAACAAATCCATCTTAATTCTTCAAGTGGACACAAGTACATCATTACGGCCACTGAGTATTTCACTAAGTGGGTTGAGGACATGCCGCCGATCAAAGCCACTGGAAAATAGGTGGATATGTTCATCTTAAACTACATTATTTGTAGATATGAGATACCTGATGACATGTAACTGATTGAATGTTTGAAGATTTTAAGTTGATGATCATGCAAGGCATTAAATCCATTAATGTATTACATTGTCATTGATGTCAACTTGATATAATTTGTATGGTCATTGAAATACTACCAAAGACTTCAAAGAACAAATGAATCAAGGCTATGCTATTAGTAATGCATACAAGTCAAGTATTCACTAAGTAACTGCATACACCGACGGAGTGCACACTGATGGTCAGATTAAAAGAGTAGAGCCACGGTGTTACCTAACAAGCTAATGCATAGCATTATCGATGAGCAGACTTACAGTGTTTCCCGATGAGGAGAGCACAGAGTAACCTGACAGAGAGAATTTAAATGTTGCCCGACGGAGAAGATAAGGATGGAGATCCCGATGACAACTGAAGTCACACCAATGGAATAGTCAGTTATCACCAATGACTAACTAAAGCGTTGACCGAAAAAAAAAAGAGTTCAAAAAATGACAAAATGCTTAGCTGTCAAGAAGCTAAAGATAAAATTAGCGAATACTTATCATTGTTTTAAACATCCAGATAAAGCTGGAGATAATTAATTGATTTAAAGCTGATTTGTCCAATTGGCAAGAAGATCTCTTTGAGATAAATCAGGAGTTTGCTTTAAATCTATTGGCAAGAATTATGGAACACGCCAAGAATCAAGAAAGCCAAGAAAAGGGGAAATCATGTCTATATAGAGACAAACCCAATTCATTATGAATTGGTTTGTGGGGTGAACAAGAGAATAGAGGAAAGATGCTAAAGAGAATCTGAAGGAGAAGAAATTCTTTTTTCAGTCCTGATCAACAAGCTGAAGAAAGAGCTAGATTCCACAGACACCAATGAATAGTGAGACAACATCATAGAGCAGAATAGTGTGGAGCAAAGGTATAAGTGATTGTATTGATTAGAGAGGTAATGTACTTATAATAGATCTGAAAATCTACAATTAAGTTGAATGTATGAATAGATCATTAGTGTTTCATTTTAACCATTGAAGAATAAAGCCTCTTAACCGACCAGGAATTAAAAGTATTTTATAATTGAGATACATCCAAAGGAGTATCAAAAATTGTGATCATAAAAGTAGCATTGGATATGCCCGATACCTATTGATAGGCCAAGTGAGTTTTTGATCAAGGATGGTAGCATTAGATGCCAGATACTAGGTGACAAACTATTTTTAAATCCTCTAGCAAGGTCACACCTAACAGTGTGTTTGTAACCTTTAATAGGGTTGGCTCTTAATAGGGCTCACTTCAGAAGAGTGAAAATTTGGGGTACCGGTCCCAATGATTTTTCCCTTAACAGGGTTTCCACATTAAAAATCCATGTGTTATGTTTTTATGTTTTATTACTTTACTGTTTTACATTTGACATATGCAATTTTGGATTGATCGGTATACTCTGCATATTTACTGTGTTTCAGTAAATAGTTAACTGCTTATCAGTAATCATACAGAAGAGAGATTAACAAAGAAATCTAACAAGTAGAAAATTGATAAAAGTATTTCAAGGCATTCATCTTGTAGGTCAGAAGATAACTTGAGACATAATTTGTGGTTATAAGTTTTGAAGGGTTGATTTAAGGATTAATTTTTGAGGCCACTGATTTACCGCCCCCCCCTCAATTATTACTAACAATTGGTATCAGAGCTTGTGTGCTTAGAAGGAAGGTTTCAAGACCTAAGCTAAAGATCACAAGATGAACAGACGAGATGTGCCCAAGTTGAACAAAGATAATTTTTCTTCATGGCAGAGAAGAATAAGACTCCACTTATCAAGTATTGGTAATGATGTTACTCAGTACTTAGATGTTGACTATGTGTTTCCCACAGGTGAACCAACATTTGAACAATTGAGAGAGAATCATGAGCACAATTTCATGATGATAGATCTTGCTTCCTCACTCTCCAATGCTGAATTTGAAGATGTCAAAACCTGAAAGACTGCAAAGCAGATGTGGGACAAATTGATGCTTCTACATGGTGGTGACAAAAATGTTTTGAGAGCCAAGGTAGAAATCCTTAGAGGAAATTTTGATGATCTCAAAATGAAAGAAGGTGAAAACATCACTTAGTACAGCACAAGAATCAAAGAGGTAGTCAATTCTATCAGAGGAGTTGGAGGTGTACTAAAAGAAGATACAGTGGTAAGTAAAATTCTAAGAACCTTACTATCTGCTTATGCTATTAGAGTATCTGCCATTCAAGAAATGAGAATAGTAGAAAATAGCAATGCTACTCTAGACAGTTTGATTGGAAGACTGATTTCATTTGAGATGAATAACTTTGATAATAGTGTCTTACCAAACATAGAGTCTGCATTCAAAACTTCTATGAGAATAAGTAAATCAAGTCATAAAAACACTATAAGAAAAGATAGTGATAGTGAAAGTGAAGAGGATGATCTTGATGAAATTGAAGTGCTTATGCCTAGAAGAATTCAAAGAGGAAAAGCTAAATACAAAGGTAAATTACCACTTGTTTGTTTTAATTGTAAAGAGATTGGAAACTTTTTTGCAAGATGTCCTAACAGAAGAAAAGATGACAGAAGTAATGAAAGATCATTTGAAAAGAAGTCTGACAGAGGAGATTACAGAAGCTACCGACAATTAGAAAGAAGAGATACCCGAGACTACAAGGACAAAGGAAAGAAGGAAATTTACCTATAAAAATGCAAATATGATGACACTAACACCAAATATGATGAATACATTGAGTGTTGGAGATTTTCTTCTGTGCAAATAATTGATTGTATGTTTGTCATTGATGACAACATATAATATACAACAGTGTTCAATATGAAATTATTAGTACATATTTTCTAGAGCTATGTGTGTTTATTTCCATGGTGTATACATGTTCTATATGCTATGTGAATTCATGCCAAGTCAGATATGAAGTTTCAGTTGAGTTATGTTAATCAGTTATGGCAGTTACAGCATCTTAAGATTATTTGTCTAGAGCTGACGTAAATAGTGTTTCTTGAGTTGCGCCTATCTTTGGGATATGCATATTTTTATTAATGTTAAGTTATGAGTTAGTGATGATTATACAAAGGTGCCAAGCATGTTTTATCATAATCTTGATATTGGAGTAAAATTGGTGAAGCCAACTTTGTGAAGTGTTGCGTCTATTTAGTTTGATTTGCGTGGTTCTAACTTTGATTGTGTGGTTAGTTAAGCTAAAAAAGAAGTTGATGAAGTATTCCTAGATATTTTCGTGACCTTATCCTTGGTGAAGATACATATACTAGTTAAATTGTGTTCACTAAGTGTGAAAATGAAGTGAAAAATAATAGACAGAAGAGAGCAGAAAGTCAGACAGAATAAGTTGAAGAACTATGTGAAGAAACAGAAGAAGATTACAATTCATTGGAACTGATAAAGATAGCAGGTCTACTCAAATATTTCATCTATCAGATATAGTGTATATCTATTCTACTGAAGGTTGCAACCTTCACCATTTTAGCAGTGAGCTTTTGGACAGTGAGTCCTCACCCCTAACAGGGTTACTTGTAAAAGACTCCTAATAGGGTATGATCTTTAACCAGGTCTCTGTACTTATTTCATTGTAAAAAACAACTCCTAACAGGGTTGCAAGATCTCCTAATATGGATAATTATACTCAATTATAGTTCTTTGTAGGTGCTAATTTGCACTGGGGCTTTTACCTATTTGGTTTCCCCATAACCAAAATTGTTGTGTTCTCTATTGTATTATCTGAATGTACATTTGCTTATGTTAATTTATATCTAGAAAAGAATTAAAATAGCTGATAACTGATTCACCCCCCCCCCTCTTAGTTATCCTTTAGGACTATTCCAACAATTGGTATCTAAGCCAAGTGCCTTGGAGAGAAATCCTAATAGCTTAAGGTAGATTAGATGGCATACTTTAGGAAAGAGAGTCCTAAGTTTGATGGAGAAAAATATCTTAACTGGAAGAAAAAAATGATAACACATATTTAGTGCATTGGATTTGAGATCTATGATATTTCCACTCAAGCAATTGAATTTACCACTTTGAAAGACCTTGAAGAAGAAGACTCTACAATCAAACAAAAGGAAGTGTTCACTCAAAATGCAATCGCCAAAGAAGCCCTAATCAGTGCCCTATCTGACAGTGAAGTTTCTGAGATCAAGAAGGAAAATAAAGCATACTCTATTTGGAAATACTTAGAAGATATGTTTGAAGGATACATCCAAGAAAAGAATGCATGCAGAAAGACATGGAAGAAAAGATACAACAACTTAGAGATGCTACCAGAAGAAAACATCAGAGCCTACAATCAGAGAATAAATGAAGCAGTTTCAGGTATCAGGAACAATGGTGGAGAAATTTTAGAGGATGATATAATGGACAAATTATGACCACATTGATAGCAGACTAAGAGAGCAAGATAAATATCTTAGATGAGACTATGAAATTTTCAAAAGACTTCAAGAGAGAGACCTTGATCAGCAAAATATCTGCATTTGAGATATCAAGATTGAAGACAGAACCCAAAAGTGAGATAGCTTTCAAAGCCTCAGTCCACAGTAAGAAATCCATAAGCATCTCTAGTAATAATGAAGAAGTGGATACAGAACTAGAAGAAATCATTGCTATGATTTCCAAGAAAGAAAGGAAAGGTAAAGGGAAATATGAAGGAAAAATATCATGCAAATGTTTTTCATGCATTAAAGTTGGTCACTTTGCATCCAAATTTCCTACAAGAGTCAAGAAGTTCATATCAGATTACAAGCCCAAGTACACTAAGGAATGTTATCATGCTAAAGATGGTGTAACTGATGATGATTTAGGAGAAGATGAAATTGGTTTCATTTCCATTAAAGACAATGAGAAGATGCTTAAAGAAATGGACAAAGAAGATGAAGAAAAAAAAAAGAGTGAGCATTAGTTTCAAAAGCTGACATCATAACTAACTGGATCATTGACAGTGGATGTTCACACCACATGACAGGAGACAAAGAAAAATTTGTACATTTGGACAAATACAAAGGTGGCATGGTTATATTTGGAGATAACACTCCCAAACCCATCATAGGCAGAGGTTCTATCACCTTAGATGGAAATAATAAGACAGATGATGTTTTTTATGTTGATGGTTTACATCATAACTTACTAAGTGTTGGATAGTTGCTTGATAAAGGATATCAATTGGAATTCAAAAACAACCAGTGCATCATTAACTACAAAGAAGGAGACATGTTTGCATCGGGCTCAAAGACCAAAGGTAATGTTTTTCAACTCAATTCAGAAGTAAGTTGTTTTTTTGCAAAAGTGGATGACAATTGGCTATGGCACAAGAGACTTTGTCATATCAATTTTGACAACATAGTCAAGATAAGTAATGTAAAGGCAGCAAGAGACCTTCCAAGTATTGCAAGACCAATTGACACCATGTCTAGGGAATGTGTGATGGGGAAGCATGTGAGGACCTCATTCAGGAGGAAACAACACTCTGTTGAAAACAAATTAGATCTGATACATACAGACCTATGTGGACCTACTCAAACAAGATCATACTACGGAGAAAGGTATTTCATTTTGTTTGTTGATGATTTCTCATGGATAATGTGGGTTGCGTTCCTAAAAGACAAATTTGAAGCTTTTGATAAATTCAAAGTGTTCAAAGCTAAGGTTGAGAATGAGTCTAGATTAAAGATAAAATGTCTAAGATCTGATAGAGGAGGAGAATTCACCTCTGACCAGTTTTATAATTACTATGAAGAACATGGAATCAAGAGACAGTTAAGTGCACCTAGAACCCCTTAGAAGAATGGAATTGTAGAAAGAAGGAACAAAATAATACTTGACACAGTGCACACTATCATGATTGAAGGAAAGGTTTCCCATACCTATTGGAAAGATGTGTTCAATACAGCAGTCTATACTATCAATAGAATACAATTAAGGCCAAGCGCAGACAAAACACCCTATGAACTTTGGTTTGGTAATGTACCTACTGTAAAATACTTCTGAATCTTTGGAAGCAAGTGCTACATCAAGAGAGATGATAGCATTGGAAATTTTGATGCTAGAAGTGACGAAGGTATTTTTCTTGGTTACTCTACTAAAATCAAAGCCTTTAGATGTTTTAATCTAAGATTAAAGAAGATCATTGAAACTACTCATGTGAAGATTAATGAGAATTTTATGACTCAAGAAAGATATTATTTTTGTGCTCCCATGATTGAAGATGAGCCTAGACCCATCAATAAGGACACAGTTATTAAAGAGATGTTTGACTATATTGATGTTTCATGTAACAATCGTGAACCAAGTGAAGAAGAATCACATATTATAGATGAAATTATCACTCCTAAGAACTCAAAATACACATCCAAATACCACTCTAAGGAAGATATCATTGGAGATCATAGCACTAAATTCTTGACAAGATCTAGAGAAAAAATTTCAACCACTGATGAAGAGGTATGCTTACTTTCATAGATTGAACCCTTAAGTGTTGAAGATGTGTGGAAAGATTCAGATTGGCAAAGTGCTATGCAAGAATAATTAGATCAAATAATCAAGAATGAAACATGGGAACTAGTCCCTAGACCTCATGAAAAGAACATGATTGGAACAAAGTGGATATTCAGGAACAAAATGAATGAAGAAGGCACAGTGGTAAGGAACAAAGAAAGATTAGTATATAAAGGATATGCATAGAGAGAAGGAATAGACTACACTGATACATTTCCCCTGTGAGAAGATTGGAAGCTATCAAGTTGTTTTTGGCTTATGCAACATTCAAGAAATTTAAAGTATATCAAATGGATGTCAAGTCAGCTTTTCTGAATGGTGACCTGAAGGAAGAAGTCTACATAGAGAAGCCTAAAGGTTTCAAACTTTCAGACAAACCAAACATGGTATGCAGAGTAAAGAAAGAACTTTATGGACTTAAACAGGCCCCAAGAGCTTGGTATGAGAGACTTGATGGTTACTTAACAAAGATAGGATTCAAAAAAGGAGCAGCAGACTGTAATTTATTCATAAGGGAGATAGATGAAGGATTACTACTCGTTGCTATTTTTGTTGATGACATTATCTTTGGAGGTAATGACAAACTTAGTGCAGAATTTGCCAAAGAAATGAAAAGTGAGTTTGAAATGAGCATGATTGGACCTATAAAATATTTTCTTGAATTGAATGTAAAACAAACAGACAAAGGCATATTCATAAATCAGTCTAAGTATGTGAAGGAGATATTGAAGACTTTCAAGATGGAATATTACAAACCAGTAAGCACCCCCATGATAACAGGAAGAAAGCTTTCTAAAGATGATGATTCCACAGCAGTTGACAAGACTCTATACAAGTCTATGATTGGAAAACTCATATATCTTACTCAATCTAGACCTAATATTTCTAATGCGGTTGGAATTATTGGAAGATTTGCAGGTGAACATAAACAAAATCACCTAATGAAAATAAAAAGAATATTCAGATATTTAAAAGGAACTATAGACTATGGTTTATGGTATCCTAACTTAGAGAATATACAACTTCATGTGTATACTAATGATGATTGGGCAGGTTGTGTTGATGACAGAAAGAGTACATCAAGAGGAGAAATATTTCTTGGAAATAGATTGGTCACTTGGACAAGTAAAAAGAAGAATTGTATCTCTCAGTCAAGAGGAGAAGATGAGTATGTTGCAGCAGCATCGAATTATTCAACAATGGTTTGGATCAAATAGATGATTAAAGACTTTGGTATTCAGATTGATTATCCTATTGTTATTCACTATGAAAACACTAGTATTATCAATATGTCAAAGAACCATATGATGCACGCAAAGACAAAACACATTGAGATCAAATACTATTTTCTAAGAGAAAAAGTTGCAGACAAAGAAGTAAAGTTGGATTATGTGAGCACTAAAGAATAATTAGCAGATATTTTTACAAAGCCATTATCAAAAGATACTTTTGAGTATCTTAGGGAGAAGTTGGGATTAATTCCCTTTCCTAAGTCTGATTAGAATTTGTAGCAAGAACATCAGTCCTTGGTGACTGATGAATGGTTGACTACTCTACTTCTGGAGTAGTACCTGTGCCTAATGGTGTTTAACACCCTTTGTCATTAATGTCAAAGGGGGAGTATTAGTAAGGGGGGAGTATATAGTTAGAAGAGAAACAACAGTGAAGAGTAACTTTTAATGATGATATTGAGAAGATTGTAAAAAGAAGGAAGACACTTTGAATTGATGATATCATATGTTTCCATCAATGTCAAAGGGGGTGATTGTTGGAGATTTGCTTCTGTGCAAATAATTGATTGTATGTTTGTCATTGATGACAACATATAATATACAGTAGTGTTCTATATGAAATTATCAGTATAGATGTTCTAGAGCTATGCATGTTTATTTCCATGGTGTATATATGTTCTAGATGCTATGTGCATTCACACCGAGTCAGATATGAAGTTTTAGTTGAGTTATGTTAATTAGTTATGGCAGTTATAGCGTCTAAAGATTATCTGTCTAGAGCTTATGTAAATACAGTGTTTAGTTATGAGTTAGTAATGAATATACAAAGGTGCCAAGCATTTTTTATCAGAATCATGATATTGGAGTAAAATTAGTGAAGCCGACTTTGTGAAGCATTGTGTCTATTCAGTTTGAGTTGCATGGTTCTAAATTTGACTGTGTGGTTAGTTAAGCCGAGAAATAAGTTGATGAATTATTCAGATACCGTCATGACCTTATCCTTGGTCAAGATACATATAGTAGTTCAATTGTATTCTCTAAGTGTTAAAATGAAGTGAAGAATAATAGACACAAGAGAGCAGAAAGTCAGACAGAATAAGTTGAAGAACTATGTGAAGAAATAGAAGAAGATTACAATTCATTGGAACTCATCAAGACAACAGATTTAATCAAATATTTCATCTATCAGATATAGTGTATATCTATTCTACTGAAGGTTGCAGTCTTCACCATTTTAGTAGTGAGCTTTTGGACAGTGAGTCCTCACCCCTAACAGGGTTACTTGTAAAAGACTCCTAATAGGGTCTGACCTTTAACTAGGTCTTTGTACTTATTGGATTGTAAAGAAAAACTCCTAATAGGGTTTCAAGATCTCCTAATAGGGATAATTATACTCAAGTACAATTCTTTGTGGGTGCTAATTCCCATCGGGGTTTTTACCTATTTGGTTTCCCCGTAACCAAAATTGTTGTGTTCTCTATTTTGTTATCTGAATGTATATTTTATTATGTTAATTTATATCTAAGAGAAGAAAGAATTAAAATAGTTGATAACTGATTCACCCCCCCCCCTCTCAGTTATCCTTTGGGACTATTCCAATATCGAGATGGTGTTTGTAGCAGTAAAATATGATTCAGATGACGATGAAGAAAGGTATGTAGAAACAACACTCATATATAAAGTTAGTAAAAATGATGTCTAGATCATAGATATTGGTTGCACTCACCATATGACTGGTGATAAGCAAAATTTTGAGACTTTTGAATACTATAAAGGTGGTTCAGTAAGAATGGGTAATGAAACACCTTGTCCAATTGAAGGTAGAGGAACCATAATGCTGAATAACCAGATAAAATGTGAAAATTATTATTGGGTAAATGGATTGAATTATAATCTATTGAGTGTTTCTCAGTTGAATAATTTAGGTCATAGAGTAGCATTTGAAAATAAGAAGGCATAAACCTTCAATAAATCAAGAAATCTGGTTGGTACCGGTGAGCAAACAAAAGGTAACTTATTCTATCTGACTGATACTGGCACCACTTGTTTGATTGGTACAAATGAAGACATATGGTTGTGGCACAAAATATTGTGTCATGTGAACTTTGACAACATGATAAAGATTAGCAAAAAGAGAAATGTCAAAGGCTTACCGACGATGACCAAGCCTGACAACATCATGTGTAAGAATTGTCAAAAAGGTAAGATGACAAAGTCTAGTTTCAAAAGCAAAACCCATACATCTGATTCCATTCTAGAATTAGTCCATACTAGTTTATGTGGTCCTATGAGGAAAAAGAGTTATTATGGAGATAGATACTTTATTCTCTCTGTTGATGATTACTCTAGAATGATGATAGTCATGTTTCTAAAAGATAAATCAGAAGCATTTAAGATGTTTAAATGGTATAAGGCAATGGTTGAGAAACAAAGTGGTAAAGAATTAAAATTCTTAAGGTCAGATAGAGGAGCGAAATTTATTTCAGATGAATTCACTAACTTTTATAATGAGCATGGAATCAGAAGACAGGTCTCTGCACTGAGAACACCACATCAAAATGAAATTGTTGAAAGAAGGAATAGATCCATAGTTGATTGTGCAAGGAAACTAATGATAGAGAAAGGGATCACCCAAATCTTATGGAGGGAAGTTGTCAGTACTGCTATTTATACATTGAACAGAGTAAAATTGAAGAAAGACACCAAAAAGACACCTTATGAGCTTTGGTATGGATACACACCTAATGTAAGTTATTTCAGAAAATTTGGCAGTCAGTGTTATATCTTACAAGATGATAGAAACGGAAAACTTGACTCCAAGAATGATGAAGGAATATTTATAGGGTATTCCACCAAGAGCAAGGCTTATAAATGTCTAAATAAGGCCTCTAACAAAATTGTTGAAAGTGAAAATGTAAAGATAGATGAATTTGCAAAGAAGAATGAAAAGGAAAGCATAGAACCAGAGGACTACAATAGGTTTACTTACAATGAGGAACCTGGCACTCTACCTGACCAACAATGTAGATCTCCTGAGCAACAGATCATTGCACCCAAGCATCAGGCTGCAAATACCGATGATCAGAATATTGCTCAAGATGATGCACAAAGTGATGGAGAACAGAATGAAGAACAAAATGATGATCAAGCTGATAGAAAAAGAGATAAACCTATGCTTGCAAGATATTTTAGAATGAACCATCCATAAAACCAGATCATAGGAGATAAAAAGGCTAGTATGAGAACTAGAAGTAAGTCTATAAATACAAGATTTCTTATTTGTGACTATGAGCCCAAATTTGTCAATGTTGCACTAGATAATGATGAATGGATAAGTGCTATGAATGAATAGATTGAGAAGATAGAGAAAAAAAAGACATGGACACTTGTACCAAGACCAGATGACAAGAATGTCATCGATACAAAATGGATATTTAGGAATAAGCTGAATGAGAATGGAGAAGTCACCAGAAATAAAGCAAGACTAGTATGCAAGGGGTATGCACAAGAAGGGATTGACTATGGAGAGACCTTTGCACCTGTTTCCAAGCTATAAGGAGTGAAAATATTACTTGCTTATGCTACATGTAAATGATTCAAGGTATATCAAATGGATGTCAAGTATGCATTCCTAAATGGAATACTTGAGGAAGAGGTATACATTGAGCAACCAGAAGGGTTTTTTGATACAAACAAGAGGAACATTGTATGTAGGCTACACAAAGCCTTGTATGGATTGAAACAAGCACCCTGAGCCTGGTATGAAAGACTTCATTCCTATCTTATAATTATTGGATTTGTAAGGACTAGTGAAAATAGTAATCTTTATTTGAAGGAAGATACTGATGCTAACATTTTGATTGCTGAGATATTTTTTGATGACATCATATTTGGAGGCAATGATATGCTATGAAAATGATTTGCAAATGAAATAAACAAAGAGTTTGAGATGTCTATGTTTAGAGAGATCAAGTTCTTTCTTGGTCTGTAGATCATGCAACAAGATGAAGGTATTTTCATTATACAATACAAGTACATCAAAGAAGTACTAAAAATATTCAAGATAGAAGAGTACAAACCAGTTGGAACACTGATGGAAACTAGACGTAAGCTGACAAAGGAAGACAAGTCATCAGAGGTAAATCAGACTTTGTATAGATCAATGATTGGAAAAGTCATGTATGTTGTACATACTAGACCAGATATTGCACATGCAATAGGAATAGTTGCAAGATTTTTTGCTAATCCCAAAGAATCACATATGACTACTGTGAAAAGAATTCTAAGATATCGGAAGAATACTGAGGAATATGGATTATGGTATAAAAGAGAAAGCAAATTTGAACTAAAGGTCTTTACTGACACTGATTGTGTTGGAAATATTGATGACCGAAAGAGCACAAGTGGAGGAGAATTCTTTCTTGGTGACAAACTTGTCACGTGGATTAGGAAGAAACAAGGATGCATCTCTCAATCTAATATAGAGGCAGAGTATGTTGTTGCTGCTGCAAAGTGCTCAAATATTGCATGGATCAAACAATTACTTGAAGGTATGCATATGAAAATTTTAGAACCAGTAATATCTATTGTGATAATACAAGTGCAATAAACATTTCCAAGAATCCAGTCATGCATGCTAAAACAAAGCATATTGCTATCAAGTATTATTATTTAAGAGAACAAGTTAAAGTAAGGGAAGTGATAGTTGAGTATGTGCAATCAAAGGAACAATTGGCCAATATCTTCACCAAGCCATTGCCCAAGGATGCATTTGAGTACTTGAGAAAGAGACTAGGGGTCATACCCTTGTCTACTGGTCAGTAAGCTGACTAGAAGGCTGCATCAGCCTACATATTATCATAATATCATTCATGTTGATGCAAGTAGAGAAATGGACTTTAATGATACATCTATACATAGCAAGGTATTTATCTACTCTGAGCACCAGAATTATTACCGATGGATTGGGAAATTCAAGGAATATATTATGGATAGAAAGGATCCATTTGACATTGTTGTCAAATACTTGTTTTACAAAATTTGTATTTGCAAAGATGTTTGTTTGGCATTGCTGTCAAAGGGAGAGAGTTTATACATTATCATCTTAGGAAGAGATTATATTCATCAAAGTATCCAAAGGGAGAGATGTAACAAGAAAGGGAGAGTACACACAAAAGAAGAGAATTGCTGACAAGAGACATCACAAGAAAGGATAACAGTCAAAGGGAGAGAATTTGACAAAGAGGGAGAACACGTCACATCAGAGAAAGAAAGCTTCAAGAATAAAATCAAAGCTATTTGAGCTTACCGAAAGCCAGACATTTGTAATATTTACATTAGGAAAGCTTGATGAAACTATATATTTCATATTGTATTAGCAATAGTATAGTATGATAATGTAGTATGTTTCCATCAATGCCAAAGGGAAAGGTTGATGACATGTAACTGATTGAATGTTTGAAGATGTTAAGTTGATGATCATGAAAGGCATTAAATCTGTTAATGTATTGTATTGTCATTGATGTCAACTTGATATAATATGTATGGTCATTGAAATACTGCCAAAGACTTCAAAGAGCCGATGAATCAAGGCTATTCTATTAGTAATGCATACAAGTCAACTATTCACTAAGTCACTACATACACTGATGGAGTGCACACCAATGGTCAGAGTAAAAGAGCAGAGTCACAGTGCTACCTGGCAAGATAATGCATAGAATTACCGATGAGTACAGCTATAGTGTTGCCCAACGAGAAGAGCACAGAGTAACCCAATGGAGATAATTTCAGTGTTTCCCAATGGAGAAGACAAGGATAGAGATCCTGATGACAATTGAATTCACACCAATGAAATAGTTATTTATCACCGATGACTAACTGGAGTGTTGACCGACAGAACAGAGAGTTCAGAAAATGACAAAATGCTTAGTTGTCAAGAAGCTAAAGATAGAATTAATGAATACTTACCATTTTTTTAAACATCCAGATAAAGTCAGAGATAAGTAATTGATTTAAAGCTTATTTGTCCAATTGGTGAGAAGATCTCTTTGAGATAAATCAGGAGTTTTCTTTAAATCTATTGGCGAGAATTGTGGAACACGCCAAGAATCAAGAAAGCTAAGAAAAGGGGAAATCATGTCTATATAGAGACAAACCCAATTCATTATGAATTGGTGTGTGGGGTGAACAAGAGAATAGAGGAAAGATGCTAAAGAGAATATGAAGGAAAAGAAATTTTAGTCATGATCAACAAGCTGAAGAAAGACCTAGATTTTGCAGACACCGACAAATAGTGAGATAGCATCACAGAGCATAATAGTGTGGAGCAAAGATATAAGTGATTATATTGATCAGAGAGGTAATGGACTTACAATAGATCTAAAAATCTGCAATTGAGTTATATGTATGAACAGATCATTAGTGTTTCAGTTTAACCATTGAATCATAAAGCCTCTTAATCGAGCAAGACTTAAAAGTCTTTTACAATTGAGATACATCCCAAGGAGTATCAAAAATTTTGATCATAAAAGTAGCATTGGATATGCCTGATACCTATTGATAGGCCAAGTGAATATTTGATCAAGGATGGTCACATTAGATGCCAGATACTAGGTGACAAACTATTTTTAAATCCTCTAACAAGGTCACAGCTAACAGTGTGTTTATAACATTTAACAGGGTTGGCTCTTAATAAGGCTCACTTCAGAAGAGTGAAAATTTGGGGTACCGGTCCCAGTGGTTTTCCCTTAACAGGGTTTCCGTGTTAAAAATCCATGTTTTATGTGTTTATGTTTTATTATTTACTATTTTACATTTCACATATGCAATTTTGGATTGATCAATATACTCTGCATATTTACTGTGTTTCGGTAAATAGTTAACTGCTTATCGGTAATCATACAGAAGAGAGATTAACAAAGCAATCTGACAAGTAGAAAATTGATAAAAGTATTTCAAGGCATTCATATTGTAGGATAGAAGATAACTTGAGACATAATTTGTGGTTATAAGTTTTAAGGGTTGATTTAAGGATTAATTTTTGAGGCCACTGATTCACCCCCCCTCTCAGTTATTACTAACAACACCCTCTTCTATTGTAATAGACAATGGGGGTTAGTTTAAAAACCAAGACATCGAAGACCTTTGCACATATTTTCACATCACTCAATATTTTTCTTCAATCTATTATCCTCAACGTAATGGATAAGTTGAAGCACTAAACAAGAACACTCTTAAAATCTTACACAGAACTATGAGTAATTATGGTAGAGACTAGCATTTACAACTAAATCTGGCACTATGGGCCTACAGAACAAGTATTAGAACACCAACTGGAGCCATGCCATTTGATCTTGTCTATGGCGCAGAAGCAGTGCTACCTATTGAAGTAGAAATTCTATCTTTACGGGTATCTCTCCAAGGTCTTGTTACAGATGAACAATACTGCATTGATAGGGTTAATGCACTAGAACTCCTTGATGAGCACAGACAACAAGCGTTTGATCATCCCAAAGTGTACCAAAAATTAATTTCAAAAGGGTACAATAAAAATATTAAACCATGACAATTTCAAGTAGGGGATCTTTTTCTAAAAGAGAATCCTAAAAACCAACCGAATAGAGAACAAAAAGGAAAGTTTGAACCCAACTGGTTGGGGCCTTATGTCATTACTACAACCTTAGGGACAAGAGCATATCAATTAGCTACACCTAAGGGAGATGTTCTTCCTGATCCCATCAATACTCTACACTTGAAGTAGTTCTACACTTGATATCTAGCTAGCAGAACCTATGTAGTGAAAAATTTTAGAAAATACCAAAAAAATCAAAAAATTGATCCTGAAGAAATCCAAAAATAGTGGAAAAAGTCCTAAAAAAGGGTATCCTTGGTGAAAACCTAGAAAAAAGGTGCCTTGATACTAACAAAAAAAAAAAAAAAAAAAAAAAATAACAAAAAATTTGAAAAAGAGAAAAGTCCCTTGGCGAAAACCTAGCAAATAGGCATCTTGGTAGAAAAAATAAAAAAAGATTTGCCGAGTGGTGAAAACCTGGAAAATAGCCATCACTCATACTTTGTGCTCCATCTATCAATGCTTTGATGATACTAATCATTCATGATCACACCTGTGCTATTGGTTGACTCTGATTCCTTACAAATGGCATATCCTTTCCTGGGATTTGTCTACATTTGCATCTTAGGTTCTGCACTGGGGGCATCTTTACTAGCATGTTTAGTTTGCATATTCTAGGTTGTCCTAGGTTCCTATCTAGGATGGTTTGCCTCTCAAAACAATATTTCTCAATACTTGCATCAAAATGTCACTATCACAAACAAGGGTGTTTCTCCAACATCACCTACCTATAGCAGACATCATACAAGTGTTTCTCAACACTTTAATCAAACAGTTTAAACGTACTAGTGTTTCTCAACACTTTAATCATACTAGTGTTTCTCAACACTTTAATCAAATAGTGTTCCTAAACACTACATTGGATTGCAATTACTGACAAAGTTAATCTTATATACTCAGAAATGAAAAAAATATTGCTTGATTCCAAATTCTGATTGATGATACTCTACTGCACTTGAAAAATGAATCAACATTATTTCTTAATACTACTTAACCACATAGATTGATCTTGGTTTGATTATGACTCTTTTATGTTCCCGTGATGTTTCAAACTAGGGACATGTAAGCAGTAATGAATGTTCTTTGATTTATTATCAATTGGTGAGTGGTATGTCTTCCGAGTTACTCCATAATGTCTATTCAAAGACAAAGAGTCGCAAGGATAAGGGCATAATATTTTCTTGGTTTTCTGTGTATGGTGATTGTTTCAGTGATCCTAGAACTTTCACCTAACTGGGATGTTTATGGTAAGAGCTGCCAACATGAGTGGATAGCCGCATATATCTTGATCCTAGTTATGTGTAAAATACGGTGAGGTTGAACCAATTTCCTTGTCTTTTTCTACATCAAATTCTCGATAAGGTGCACGACACATTATGTACCCAAGGATATGAATACTGAAGGTCATTGCGGGTCACATATCTTACCTTACACTTGAACAGAACCTGATTCTTAAAAGAAAAAGGAGATACTTGAATTGTCATCCTGACCTCTATGCCTTGATGCTTAGGTTTATTTCTGACATTGCATCCAATACACAGAGTATTCACACTTTCATAATACCAGTGGGTATTAGTGACAGTTGTACTATCCAATGATGTCTATTACAAAAATGCCCAATGATGATAAAAATGCTACAATGTATACAAATGAGTGACAGTCCTAAGAGTCTGCATGTAGATGCATTTAGAGATTTCATGAGTCATTTTGACAAACAAAATAAGGACTTGAGCTCAAAATTATTTCTTGGTTCATCTAAAATCTAAGTTAACTACTTAATATATATTACTGGTATTAATGTTGTTGCATATCTATGACATACATTCTGCATTCATAAATGAGAAAGGAAAAATACAAAAACAAAGCATTCAAGCATTGCATTTACTTCTACATCCTAAGTGCATCCATTCATATATTTTCATAAAGAAAAGTCCAAAAACATACATTTTCATATTCACTTAGAATTATTGAAACACATTTATATATCAGTAATAAATCAAAGAGCATAAATGATGTCATCACATGAATCTATTCTAACTCATCAAGAGACCAAGAACATAATCACATGTGCATCAATCTAAACATTTATCAAAGCAACAAGAACCTGTGAACATATCAAGATCAAGAACAACTATCTCAGATATATCAATGATGGAACAGATCAAAAATGTGAAACATGTACAAAAGAGTATCAGAATATTAGTGTCAAACAGATATCAAGTATCAAGAGTATGTGGTACAATGGATGATCATAACATGATTAATATATACAAAATGTCTCAAAATATCACAAGTACAAAATCAGGTCTAACTGCCACCTTCTCCCTGATGTGGAGGAGGAGGAGGTGGTGCAAGATGAACTAGTGGAGGCATCGCTCCCTCAGACTGTTGGGCTACTCAATAATAAGAAGGAGCTCTCTATCCCTCTAGAACTATAGAATAATATAGACCAAAGTAATATGCAGCTCTCTGACCCTGATGTGTCACTATACAAGCATGTGTATCTCACTCTTCTCTCAAGCACTGAAGTTGACTATCTTTGTCTGCTAGTAATGCCTCTAATGTGGTAACCCTAGCCCTGATCTACTCATGCTCTTGCTGGCACTAAGATAAAATATCACCATCCCTACCAGAACCTCTACTTGAATCTCTGGGTGGATCCTGTCCACTGGGTACCTGCCCTAGTGGTCTCTTCTACTCTCTAGTAAGAAAATGACCTAGATCTCTCCATGGAGGCACAAACCTAAAATGATTCCATCTTTCCTCTCTGCTGGTGTTGGAACCCACTGCACCTCCACCCCTATCATACCCACCATCATCTCCATCATCTGAACCATGACCTCTATCTAGAGGAAGGTGCCTACCATCTCTCCCTCCATCTCTCCTTCCATCCCTCCCTCCCTCTCTCCCCCACCTCTCTGGTCTCTCTAGTCTCTGCCTCTGCCTCTAACTAGTCTATCATCTATGGGATCATAATCTAAAGGATCCTCTATATGATAAACTTCCTCATCAGGAGTTGTGAATCTAGGGAATGGATACTGTAACATATGTGTGAGGTACCCATCAAAACAACCTACCTCAATAACCTCTAGAAGATTATCCCACCCAAATGCAACCATCTAACTGATAACCTGCTAAGCAGTCTCATATACCAATCTCGCTCCCCAAAGTGGCTCCTCATCATAGATCTAGGAATATACTGAAATATCCTGATATCTTCCATGTACGCAGCCATACTATCTCAAAACATGTGTAACAAGAAACTACTCTACAATGTATCGGGTTTGCCCAATCAAGTACTTGCTTTGAAAGAAATACAAAAAATTTCACCTATCTGTAGCCCACTCCTCACAATAAAGCTATGGTTTCTAAATCACAGTAGTCATATCACCAAACAATACATGCCATTACTCTACCTTGTCTAGATGGGGCTACTAAATCAATTTGGAGTACATATACACATAAGGTTGTTGAACTACTCACTGCCTGTCAACTATCAGACGTGTCATAGGGATATGCTCCCAAGCCCAAATCTGAAAAACTAAAATCCCTACAATGATACTATGGGAATATTAATATAATATCTCATGCATCTCTTGATATATGTGTGCTAAAATACAACTACCCCAACTGAATCTACGAGATGATCCAATCATCTGCTCTAGAGTGTCTACCCAGCCACACATAAAACCATGTTGTCCTCTATCGGGCATAAGGATGCCTCCAATAAATCTAGCTAGATATATAAGTAAATGATCATAATTATCACACATATGATCCTAGGTCAAATACCACCACACTATGGTCTAATCTCCGAACAATCTCTGAGCTGATGTACTGGCTATAGAAAAACAAGACTCAAACTGTACATCCTGACCCATCACTCGAATCTGTAATATACACCACACGTCCTCAGGTGTAAATGTCATCTCACTAGTTGGTAGATGAAAGGTGTTGTGCTCTGAATGCCATCTCTTGGCAAGCACAGTCAACAACCCCCAATTCACCCTGATATCGGGTAAATCCACAAGTGTAGCTAATCCTACCCGAGCTATGATCTGTAGCTTGGCATCTATCAATGATTGCACTAATGCAAGAATCTAACTTGGATAGGGACCTTGAAATGATACTACCTCAAAGTCAATCTATCAATATAAATCACATATAGGTTCAATTCAGTATTCTAACTAAGACAACTACGCAGAAAAGCTATCAGATCAGTATTTTTGATCTTCAAAAGGAGAAAAAAAGTCAAAAACAGAAAAAACCTGACTCCTAAACTAGAAATGACTCTATTTTTATGGGGTATGATCCTTTAAATGGGATTTGATGCATTATTTCCAAGATGCAATGGGGCATACGAGAAATGATCTTGTTTTAGCAGGATGCGACACGGGCTGCGGGGTGCGGTCCTGTTTCCACAGGATGCGAAAAACTTCAAAGATTAAAAAAAGAATTCCCCTATGCGATGCTAAAGAAGAAAATAGGATGTGATCCCAAATTTATGGGATGAGACATGGGATTTAGGGTAAAAAATGGATGTGACATAGGATTAACCAGACGCGATCCTATACACGGGGTGCGACGCAAAATTCAAAGCTCAATAACTCTTGCAAAAATGGACAAAATGAAAAATAGAAAATATGGAAAGGTAGGTTTTGAGGTACTCATTGGCGATGCATAATTGTTTGAGAGTTGATGTCAATAGGTGAGCTCTAGTCGATGCTTCTCCATGGGGACCATCATATTCGCTATAGAGCTCTGAATTTACTAAAGACAAAAGTGAAAATGAATGGGTAAAAGGTGAATTTTGTGATATATATTGACCTTTTAGAGCTATTTAGGAGCTCCAAAACTCCTCCCAGACTATCAAAATTCAACTTTGTTCTTCTTTGATCTATTAGGAAAAAAATCGAATGCACAGATGATGTTTTCAACAACACAGTACACATTTTGTGATAGATTCCCCAAAATGCAGAATTATTATACATGTTCAGAAAATGATTCGCAGGCTTTACGCAATTAATTTTTCAGGTTCTCTATCATCAAATAGCACATTATTCATCAAAATCTTGGTCATACATAATTTTATCAAACTCAGAACTCACATTTTCAAATAGTTAACTTGGTAAAGTTGTGTTTTCTCTTAACACACCTTCGCTTCATCATTTCTTCTAATTGATTCTTTCTTGATCCAATCAATCATTTAAAGTGATATATCATTCTAACAAGGGATTTTTTTATTTTTCCTTTGATTTCGTTCTCGAGGGGGCATGATCCCACTTAAATCATTCAAATTATTTCTTGAAAATAATTAAAATGACTTCATCAACAAAAGACTAGGGGCATGGCAATTTCCCTTGACTAAGTCGGGACTATTGGATAGAAGGCTTCGGTTCTCACAAGCTGGATATCTATGTCTACATATTCTCAGATCTTTATTAAGCTCCTAGAAGCTTCATACTGATGTTCATTTGATCAAATTCAGAGTTAGTATTATAGATTCTCGTTTGATCAAGTTCAGAATTGATACCACAGAGCTCCTAGTAGCTTCGTACTGACCTTCATTTGATCAAGTTCGGCGTCAGTATTATCAATTCTCATTCGATCAAGTTTAGAATTGGTATCTTCAAGATCTTTGTTTACCTTTTTTCAATCAAGTTCAAAGTTAATACTATCATTCTTAGTTCAATCAAGTGTGAGACTATTCTCATCAGACATTTTGTTCAATCAAGTGTGGAATTCTCAAACTTTCTAAAGTCAACATCAATCATTCTTTGAATCAATGAGTTTCTCACACATCAATTCAAAGAGGGGAAAATGTAACCACCCTAATTTGGTCTGCTCTGACCATAGACCCTATTTTCCCTAAGTGTGATCATACCCCTAATTATGTCAAGACAATTCTTCAATTACTTGGCATAATTCATTTAAATCAAATTTAATCTCCTAAGTGATCTAATCACTAAATTACAATAATTGCCTTAGCCAATTAAATCAAATCAAATAAATTAAATAAAAAATAATCAAATACATGGCTAAAGTAATTAATTAAAATGAATTAAATAAATCCTAATTACAACTCCTCACTTCCAAAAGGGAAAGTCAATTCCCTAGCCAATGAGAATTAAATCACTTGGATCACCTCACATGGATCACTAAAGATTCAATCTCCACCTCTCTTCAACTTTCAATCCTAACCTCTCATTCCTCAATTTATTCTATAAATGGAATGAATTTTGAGCTCAATGGGCCCCTAATTTTAGAATTAATTTGCAAACTTATGCTTCTCATATTCTTAGAGATTTCTTATTGCATTTTAGCTCTAACATTTAGAATTGTTATAATCTTTCAATTAGAGCTCTAAAATGAACTTTGATTGAGCATTTTAGCTTGCATTTAGATTAAATTCTCTATTCTAAGCATGATTTTGTCACTGTTTATGCATAATATGAGGGAAATTATAGCATATTTCATACTCTTCTTAGATAGGGAGTAGTATGTCAATTTTGGTGATATATATGTACTTTTCCTTTGATATTTCATGTTATTTCACTAATGCAATGACATATTGAAGTGTTGTTTTGCAGCTATCAGATCCACAAAATACACACACACACACACACTTGAGACATCTTTAAAAACACTTATTACAAATAAGATCATCACCTTACCCAAATCAAGAGGTTATGAACCCCAAGTAAAACCTACATGGTGGAATGATTCACACCATTGTGAGTATAACTGAAATAAAGGTCACAAAACAAATGATTGCATGAGGTTGAAACATGTTGTATAATATATAATTGATACTAACATTATTATATAGATGGACCGAAAAAAAATGAAGATCACAC
The DNA here is from genome assembly GCA_018584345.1 of Thuja plicata. Classification (NCBI taxonomy): domain Eukaryota; kingdom Viridiplantae; phylum Streptophyta; class Pinopsida; order Cupressales; family Cupressaceae; genus Thuja; species Thuja plicata. Next base: position 671,184 of record MU228351.1, on the reverse strand, counting down.
AACATTTAAAACTCCATTCCTAAATCATGAAAAGGGAGAATCCTCAAATACAAACAAAAACAACCAGAATGGGACAGATAAGGTTAACTTTTCTCATAGCTATGACAACACCATTAACTCATTATCAAGTTTTGAAAATTCCATTAATGTCATAGTTATAAAAGATAAGCAATATAAAGAACCCGCTAATGTAATTACTAGGGGGCAAGCAACCAAAGTAACATTGAAAGGAGAACCTAACAAGACAATCATGAATGATCTCCTCTCTTCATCAAAGAATATAATTTGGTTGATCAACTTCTCAAAATACTAGCACAAATCTTGATATTAGAATTATTGAAAATCCCACCATCTTACAAGGAAATATTGGAAAAAACCCTGATTGATATGACAGTTCCAAATGAATTAGCTGTAGACTAATTTCAAGCCATGGTAGCTAATCTCATTGAAACACATTGTTTATTCTTATCTAAGAAATATGAAATTCCCTTGAATTTCCCCCAAAATCTATTGTTACATATTTAAGTTCTTCTCAACAAGCATAGAGTTAAAAGAGTCTTGATAGATGGAGGGGCTAAATTGAACACATGTACTCTAAACTTAGTCAAATCCTTGAGATATTATAATAATGTTGTTGATCCTAAGAGAAAAATCACTATTAAAGATTATGATGATGAAGAAAGGCCATCTAAGGGCCTTGTGGTTCTACCAATTTGAGTGGGTCCAATCCAAAAAGAAATGGTGTATCAACTGTTAGATTTGAATTTGATATACAACATATTGCTGGGTAGACCATGGATTCACAAGATGTAGGAAGTTCCTTCAACATATCACCAATGTGTGAATTTTCCCTATCTTGGTCAAGAGATAACCATTAGTAGTGACCTCAACCCTTTTCAATATTGTAACAATGTGAAACCTATCACAGATTCTTTGGTACCACATAATAGAGAAGTCTCCATACCTAATACCTCAAATGAACAAGTTAGAGAAGAGGTTCCTAATTCAAGTTTGACATCCAAGGGAAATGAAAGAGAGTAAAAATGCTAATTCCTCTAGTTCAAATAGTAAAAATTCTAGTTCCTCTGGCCTAAATACATCAAATGAGGATAAATAAAAAGAGTCAAGTCCTTAAAAATAAGAAAAGGGGAAAGAAAGAGAGGCACACCGCTTGAATATAAACATACTAATGAGGAATTTTGAGAAGGAATTGTAGTTTCATCATAAAGGAGTAGGAGAATATTCCTTTTCAATGGTAAATTTACCACTTTCTCCTACTTATGGAATACCTTCAATGTCACAAATTAAATAATGTTCACTTCCTCAAAATACAATGACACTTTTGTAAGGCCTATCACATCTTTGGTAGGAGAAAAAGATGATAATAAAATCCTCATGTGGTTGTAAAAAGATGAAGAAACATATTCAAGTGAAAGAGTACAACATATTAGTATTCCCACACATCAATATGGGAAGTTCTTTGAGATCACATAGAAGATGGGGTATAAAAGATCAGGTCCTCTTGGAAAGAGAAAAGAAGAAATAGTAGAACCTATACAAGACACCTTAAGGTCTAAAAAAGAGAAAATCAGAGTAGGACATCTTAAATTTGGTCATACCAAGAAGGATTCCCATCATATCCATGAACAAATTCTTAAGCTAAAATCATATAGTGATGACGAATTTGCAAAGTGGGGATGAGATTTATTATCTGAAGAGTCTCATCATAACAAGGAAGTAGATGCCATTCATTCCTACACACCTATATCTATAAAAGAAGAAAGGTCACCTCAAGGAGTGATAGAAAATCAAAGACAACCATATGTACCCTCATTTCTATAAGGAAAATTTTTGGAGTATACACTACTAGATAACAAATCATAATACATTGAATAATACTCGAGTGAGGAAGAACAAGATCCAATATCTATGGACCATCTCAAGGAAGCTCACGTTATTGACCTTAACGATACAATGTGTGATGTAAACCATAATACAATCATGAACTTAATCACAATAGACCTAAACCCATCCAATGATCATTTACCTTTACTACATCCAAAACTCATTGATTATGAACTAACATAATCAGTTTAAATGGACACCTTTCAAAATGATTATTCCATTGCCTTGTACCTTAACGAGGTTGAACCATCCTCCATTGGAAAAATTTATCAAGAGATGTCAATAATGGGAGATGTCAAGTCTCTTAGTAAAAAAAGTAAAGAAAAAATTCAAAGATCTAGTGGTGAAAACCACCATGTGGCAGTACTAGATCATAAAAAAGTGAAAATAAAAGATGAATCCAAAGATGAAAACCTCATCCAGGTATCAAAGGATGAGATACTTTAAAAAATTATCCAACATTTTGATGAAAGATCTTCCATCTTGATAGAACCAATAGAGAGTGAATATTGGAACATAAGAAGACCCCAAGATCATCAATTTAGTAGTATCCCTATCCAAAGAAGAAAAAAAACAATTTATAGATTTATTAAAGGAAAGGGAAAAAAAATTCTTGGTCATATGCCGACATGACTAGGTTAGATCCTAATTTGAAAATGCACCATTTGACTATTGCTCCGAAAATTAATCAAGTGTCAAAACAAAAGTTGAGGAAAATGAACCCACATGTGGCATTAATAGTAAAATCATAATTGAAGAAACTCTTAGATATTGGCTTCATTCGGTCCATTTCTTATGCCAAATGGATTTAAAAAATTGTACACCTTTCTAAACCTAAAAATAGTATAGGAGTTTTTATGGATTGCAAATATTTAAATAAGGCATGTCCATAAGATGAATTTCCACTTCCAAGCATTGATAATATTATGGATCTTACAGCTAGACACTCTATGTTATCACTAATGGATGTATTTTATGACTATAACCACATAAATATGTCTCCGCGAGATAAAGATAAGACAACCTTTACATGTGCATGGTGTAATTTCTATTGGAATGTTATGCCCTTTGGTCTCAAAAATGTTAGAGCAACTTACCAAAGAAAAATGGCCACAATTTTCCATGATATGATGCATACCTTCATGGAAGATTATTTAGATGATATTTTATCCAAGTCCTCTACCAGAGAATAAAATCTGCCAATCATAGGTAAAATATTTACAAGGCTTGAAAAGCTCAAAGTTAGGATAAACCCAAAAATGTGCATTTGGGGTAAAATCAAGAAAACTTCTTGGATATATTGTTTCAGAAAAGGGAATTGAAGTTGATCCATAAAAAGTGAAGTGCATCATAGAAATGGGACCTCCAAGGAGAATAATCCAATTAAGATCATTGCAAGGGAGACTTCAATCACTAAGAAGATTTATACCCCAACTAGCTGAAAAGTGTCACTCTTTCACTCAATTTCTCTATATAGACACTTCTTTTAAGTGGGACACCAAGTGTAATGAAGCCTTTGATCTACTCAATAAATATTTGATGAATCCTCCAATATTGATGGATCTGATACCAAGAAAACCTTTGTTACTCTACATTTCAGCAACAAAGAATTCATTAGGAGTCTTATTAGCCCAACAAGATGAGAAAGGAAAAGAAAATACAATCTACTACATTAGTATAACTTTGGTCAAATATGAACTCAACTAAACCTTCATAGAAAGAGCATATCTAGCAAAGGTATTTTCTTCCCAAAATTTAAGGTATTACATGTCAGCACATCAAGTCAAACTAATTTCTAAGATAGATCCTTTGAAATATATACTTAGTAGATCAACTCTCACAGGAAGGTTAGCTAAATGGGTAATGATCCTAAGTGAATATTATATAGATTATGCAGATTGAAGAGCAATAAAATGGAAAGTAATAGCATATCAAATAGATGAAGAACCCATATAAAGTGAAGAACCAATGCAAAAAGAGTTTCCTGATGCAAAAATCCTTACAATTGTACCTCAAATATGGAAGTTATATTTTTACGGGTCATATACTCAACATGGCTCGGGGGCATGAATTCTTTTTATCACACCTCAAGGTTATACCATACCAAAGTCTTATAATATTTTTTTTCCATGTACCAAAAACATAGTTGAATATGAGGAAATAGTGTTTGGGATTAAAATGGCCTTAGAATGGAGGATAAAAAATTAAAAAACTTTGGGGATTCACAACTAGTAATTAACTAGATAAATGCTTAATATGAAACTAAATATGATAATATTGTACCTTACAAGAGTATGGTTGATGATCTCAAGAAGTATTTTGTGTTAATAACATTTGAAAAAATCAGAAGAGAAGAAGATTCTATGGCTACCTTGGCTTCACTACTTTAGTCACCAGAACAAAATGCAAGATATGAGTTCGTGGTGGAAGAATTGGTAAAAATTTCCTATGTTGATCCTGAATCCCAAATTGTATGCTCACTTGTAGGTCCCGGATCCACTTCGTATGACCCTATTTATAGTTACCTAAAAGACAATATCCTACCCTTAAATCAATCCTGAAACCAAAAAGAAAATTTCATATGCCAAACATCCCAATATACGTTACTATCTAATACATTGTATCACAGAGGTCTTGAAAGTACATTACTTAGATGCTTAGAGAGTGTGAAATCTAAAAATTCTCTACAAGGGATTAATAAGGGTATTCATGTTTTGAATTCTAGTAGTTTAAACTTGGCAAATGATTATTAGAATTGGTTTTTTTGGCCATCTATGGAGAAGGATGATTTTCAATTTGTAAAGACAAGTCAAAAGTGCCAATTTTATGGAAATATGATATATGTTCTAGCACAAGAGTTTCATCCATTAACTACATTGTGGCCCTTTTATCAATGGGATTTTGAATTGATAGGAATGATATATCCCCCTTCATCAAATGGTCACAAATACATAATCACAACAACATAATATTTAACCAAGTGGGTTAAAGTCATACCTCTCTCTACTACAAAAGGAAAACAAATATCACATATTATCTTGAATTACATAATTTGTAGATATGGTATACCCTTGCCATCATAAAAATAATGGAAAGAAATTCAATAACAAGGATGTAACAAAATTATGTGAGAAATTCCACATTATTCAAAATTTATCTTCTATCTATAACCCACAAGGAAATGGACAAACAGAGGCTTCCAATAAAAATATCCTTAAAATCCTTAAAAAGACAATTGATAACTCAGGTAGAGATTGGTATATCCAGTTGAATATACAATTATGGGCTTACATGACCATCATCAAAACACCTCTACACCTTTTTCCTTAGTCTATGGGACAAAAGTAGTTTTAGCTTTGAAGGTAGAAATACTATCACTTAGGGTTTCCTTACAAGGCATATTAATAGATGAAGACTATAGGGTTTCTGGATTGCAGGAACTAGAATTTCTTGAGAAACGTCAAAACCAAGCATATGACCACTTGAAGGTTTATCAAAAGAGGGTGTCAAGAAACTAAAATAAGAAGATAAAACCTAGAGAATTTCAAGTTGGAGATCTATTTCTAAGAGATAATCCACATAATCAAAAATATGGGGAGAAGAAAGGAAATTTTGAAGCAAATTGGCTGGCACCTTTTTTCATTACATCATCCTATGGATCAGGGACCTAAAAGCTAACCACATGTGATGGAGATGAAATAAAAAAATCTATCAATAGTACCCACCTTAAGAGGTTCTATACTTGATCAATTGAAGAGTTTAAGTTTGTACAATAGAAAGAGATCCTGAAGAAATACAAAACAATGGAAAATTTCCTAAAAAAATCATTATCTTGGTGAAAATATGGAAACCAGGTGCCTTGATAATAGAAAAATTAAATAAAAAATACAAAAAAAACAAATGAAAAAGAGAAAAAGAAAGAAAAAAATCAAATAAAATATAAAAAAATGCAATAAGTAGTGAAAACCTAGCAAACAGGTGCTACTTGTTCCAAGATAAGCTTCTCTATTTATCAAGAATCACTACATTTGTATCCTCATTTGTATTTCTTCCATCCTTGTACATATTAGTTTATATTTCACCATTCATGTACATAGTCATAATAAACTCTACACCTGCATAGCTTAATTATCCAATAAAGTTTTTATCATGGTTTGGAAATTTGTCTTGGACCATCATTATTGTCAAATAAAAATAGGGGCAAACTCCAAAGTTAGTGATCTCATCAAAACAAACACAAGTATGACACAAACACATCTCATCAAGTTCAAGATTTATGACTTTTTGAATGAATCCAACCTCCAAACATCTAAAATCAGACATCAAATTAGAAAACTTGACATCAACTCTAACATAAACCAAAATCAGGATCGAAAGGAAAAATGGATCAAATTACAAATACAAATATGTTCAAAGTGTTTATTTCCTAGTTTTTGGAATCATGTCTTTTTATCAACTCTATGATGTCTTGGACTAGAGAAGCAATGATGGAGCATGGTATTTAATTAGTCTTATGCTTGTAGATTTAATTTGTATTAGTGTGTAGATTAGTCTAAAGAAAAGATCATCCAAGTATCATCGAGGAAATTTGCATATGAAAAATATTAATTCTCTCCTTGTTTACACAACATACACCTAGGTTATCTTGGTTGCTTATACCTCAATGTCGGTATTAAATTGCAACATAAAAACTGATTAAAATGGTATTCATATCGTCATGATTCAAAATTAGTGGTAGTTGTACCTAATGGTATTCAGATCATCGTGATTCAAAATCAATGGTGTTTGTACCTATGGAACATTACAAATAGCTCAATGGTAATAATAAAAATAAGTGATTTGGTTAAAAGTGACAATAGTTTTGTTGAATATTGATCAAAGTCAAATCACACAACTCTCCTTTAGATGGAATCCATTAGACTTTTAAAAAAACAAAAGCAATGCATATCATTTTCATTTAGGTTCATTAAGTTAGTGCATCTCATTATGTATCTAAGTATAGTCATTATTTATCATAATTAAGTGTATTTCATTTTCATTTAGGTGCATTTTCATTAAGCATTAATTTAAATTACATCTCATTACTCGTCATCATTAAGTTTATATCATAAATATTTAGGTGCATTAAATTCACATATAGGTTGTATTTCATTAATCATTAAATTCATCTAAGTGCATCTAAGAACATTCATTACATTACATCATTAATAAGTCATCTTCATATACATAAGGCATTGCATAATCATATAGAACCATTGCATCCATACATTGCATACATAGAAATAAACCATAATATAAACATATTCCATACATTATCCATCTAACTAATTCATACATCTAAGCATCTATACAAGTACATATCCATTTTCATCCATACATAAGCATCTAAGTTAATTAAATGCATCCATACATAAACATTTATGTAAAGTAAATGCATCCATACATCCTGCATAGAAAAACACAAAAACATGCATATAGATAAAACCATATAGAAATGCATCCATCATAAGTCTCATTGCATATTGATCATCAAAATCATAAAGTCCAATATGTAATGACATCAAAGAGAGAATAAATCATGATCATCAATAAGGGGGTGACAGAACGATATCAAATGTCCATATCAATAAAGTACATCAAGGTGCATAGAGATACATCATCAAAGTCCAATATCAATATCATAGGGAAGAAAGTGTACATCATCAAGAATCATGCCAAAAATTTGATCTAAGTCTGACCACCATCTGTTCCTACAACAACACCTACACCTGTAGAGGGACCTATACTAGTCCCCAAATTTGGATCACCTGGTGGTCAAGGTGATGGACATGTACCTTCCTATGGCCCTATCTGATCGGATGCTTGATTGATATGCACCTGCTACACAACCCAAAATGAGATACCTCTACAACCAATGACTGTATCTGACCTAGATCCTATGCCAACTAACCGTGTAATGCTAATGTACCAACCTATAACACCTGAAAATCCTGACTAGGCACAACTGGAACAATTGGATGAACTACTCTTTTGACTACACGAGGCCCATGAGTTTCCCATCACTATACAAACATAACTCTGTCTCTGATAGGAACATCCCCACCCTATCCCCCACCCTAACCTCCATCCATGCCTCCACCATAGCCTCCATCCATGCCACCTTGGGCACCTCCACCTGTTGGAAATATTCAGGACTAACCAAGTTACTGAGAGGGGAGGGGTGAATCAGTAACACTTAGAACTTTAAAACATTTCTGCACTTTTATATTCTCTAACCATTCATTCATCTAATCTACTACAAGCATGAAAATGTAATCATTCATAACACATAACACAAAGATTGGTAACCCAGAAACCTTCCAAATA
>MU228351.1:641897-656408 GCA_018584345.1 Thuja plicata | reverse complement strand
GCACTCGGTTAAGAGATTTACAAAAGACTGTTAAGTCTACCCGGTAAAAGGATTTACAAACTGATTCAACTGTTAGGATGAAACAGTAGATCTTGACTTACAACTAAATTGCTAATAAGATCCTTTGTGTACTTATCTCCTTCTGAGATAGATATGTCAATTCTGCTCCTTTGCGAAAATGCTCTATTCTGCTGCCTTATTGCAGTCTCTGCTCTGCTCTGCTCTAATTTCGCATATCCATGCTTTTACATTATTCCATTCTTGCATTTTTCAGATGGTATAATACATTACATATATATACCGTCCATAATTACAATTTACATTTCATAAGGTCGGCCTCATACAAATTAATAACATGAACTCATTCTTAAGTCGGCCTTACATGGGTGAACAAAATATTACTGAGTCGGTAGAAAATCGGTTCCTCAAGCTGGCTCGGTGATCTTCTGATACTCGGCATCCACTACAATACTCGGCATCGTCATGCTCTCGGTAAGAGTAGAAGCTCGGTCCATACTAGTCCCGAAGTGTAGCTTGGAACTCGGTAGCTATGGTGACTCGGTAGCTATAGTGTCACTCGGTAACCACTGGTGACTCGGTAGTAACTGACTTCAACTGATGACTCGGTAGATATAGTGAAGCTCGGTGACTACCGTCTGCTCGGTAACTGCCTTACTGCTCGGTTTGAACTGTTTGATCGGTGAGCTTTACTGAATGCTTGGTATAGGCTGTGGACTAAGTGATGAACTCGGTAAGCATTCAAAATCGAATAAGTGTTTTTACTAAGTGCATTCACTGATGACAAATAGATGATTATTCCAACACCACCTACACCTCCTGGAACAACTATGAAAACTCCACCTTTGCCTCTCACAACTCTGGCTGGTGCAACCAAGGAAAAGAGGAACCTTAAAGAAGTCAGTCCAATCCTAGAAAAAATAGTCACACAATGGAAGAAATAGAGATTATGGAGGGATATGCAAGACTTGTCTTCTTATTATCATCTAGAAATCAAGTACAATAGATTTGCAACATGCAGTCTTACATTCTAGGCATATAGGCTTTTTTAGAACCTTTTAAATATTATATTTTATACTATCTATCACAAGCTCATGCTGATATTTCTAGATACTGAAACTATAATACTTCTCCATGATTCAAATGGATCAATTACATCATTTTATAAATCCTTCACAAGCATTAGGTCGACCTAGGAAATATTATATTCTCCGAGAAAATAAAATGTATAAAATTATAGGTCAGGAGCTAAATCATAAGAATCTCTCTCAAATAGATAAAAAATGATGAGAAAAACTAGAAGTAGATCAATCATGCACATAATATGATTGAGATATGTGCCACGAAGCTTTGCAGATCAGGAAAATCCTTCATGAGATCAAAAAATAAAAACTGGTCGTGAAACATGAAGAACAAAAATGTCCCACCAGAAATCCAAGAAATCTTTGAAGTGAAGAAGCCAATCAAGATGTGAACCTAAGTGAAGGTAAAACATGATGCTTGGAAAACTCCACGAGGTGCACAAAAAAAACTGATCCAAACTAAGGGAATGCTGAAAGAAACTCAACAAAAAACTAGAAAAATTTATAATAAAAAAAAATTGGTTGATACAAGTTTGCCAAGATCCTAATATGCTCCTGCATCAAACACCCAAGGTTATTTGAAAAGTTAGTCTCTCACTTTATTGGGCTAAAGGAAAACCAAGATGGTCAACCTTATCCATAGAAATCCAACAAGAATCTTCAACTAGTTTGTCTCTCCACTTTACAATATATTCTATGTATTGTTTTCCTTTGGTACTTCTGCTAATTCTGCTATATAAAATCTTCTATATTCCCTCTTTCTGCTTCCTTGGATACAACTACTTGGCATATAATTCATCCCTTTCACAAAAATCTAACTCATGACACTCATATAGACCTGCAACATTGAATATACGTGATATATCCATGTCCTCTGGTAACTCCACTTCATATGCATTGCCCGAATCAAATCTCTTCAATATTTTACATTGTCCAAACTTCCTCATCTTCAGCTTGTTATATGCTTATGTTGGAAATATAACCTTCTTAAAATAAACCATCACCTCATCTCCTACTAAAAATTCCTTATGTCTCCTTTTCATATCAACTCTCTCCTTATACTTCTTGTTCATATCTTCCAAATGTTGTTTGGCTTGAATTTGAAATCCATTCATGTGTTCTACAAATTATTCTTCTTTTGCACTCCTATTGACTTCATGATTGATATCCATTAATTATAATACTCCTTTAGGATTTATGCCTGTAACTATCTCAAATAGTATCTTCCATGTTTTCCTATTTACTAAATTATTATATGCAAACTCTGCTTGTGTGAGAAATAAATCCCAATTTCTCATCTTCTCTCCAACCAAGAATCTCAGTAAATTACCCAAAATTGTATTTACTACCTCTATTTGTCCACCAGTCTATGGATGAAATGTAGAACTAAACTTCAATTAAGTTTTCATCTTCCTCCAAATTGTCCCCCAAAAATAACCAACAAACTTACTATCCCTATCTGAAACTATACTCTTAGGTAACCTATGCAATCTCACAACTTCTCTGAAAAACAAATCTGCTATATGTATTACATATTTTGTCTTCTCATAATGTATGAAATGAGCCATCTTAGAAAATCTATCCACTACCACAAATATAGATTCATTACCTCTTGAGGTCTTCAGTAACCCAAGTACATAATCCATGCTAATGTCTTCCTATGGTCTAGTTGGTACTATCAAATGTGTATACAATCTAGTATCCTAACTACTTCTCTTAGAAACTATTATGCCCTACATACCCATCCCTACATTTTGTGGGAAAAATGTAGGGTCCCCCTTTTTCACTTTTTCCTTATTTATTTTCCTTTTTTTTTATCCAGCCTTTGCCTCTACGGGGCCGGTGTTGTGTTCTCTTTTGGTCTTCCTTGCTCTGGGACTCGGTCCTGGAGTGTTTGTTTTTGTCTTCTTTGTTCTAGCCGGATTCCAAACTATGGGATTTTATGTCACTATTTCCTCTTTTGTTAGAGGTTGCGGTTGCATGGAATCCCCGAGCCCAGCGTCCATAGATTTTCCTTTCTCAGGGTTTACAGAAGGAAGAAGCATGTTTTTACCCTAGCGGTATAAATAAGGATTTACTTGTCACTTTCACATTTACCATGAACAAGAATACCCAAAGTGATTAAGATCAAAATTGTGGATTAAGTGTGAATTGCTTTGAAAGTTTAACAGTGCCTTACAGTTGAGCTGACATTCAAGTTTGTGCATGTTCCTCAGCTTCCTTGCAAGATTATGGGTGTTCATGTTATGTGAAAAAATTTTGGTTTTTAGAGCGCCTCTCATGCTCCTCCTCCCGCATTTCCTATTGTTAAGGTAGGTGCTTCGGCTTTCCTCTTTCTGGTTTATTTTTGTTCTTCTTGTTCTTGGTTTTCCCTCTTTTCACTTTGTCTTTGTTTTGTTTTTCTTTGCTTTTGTGTTTGTTTTCACCTCCCATTGGTGGGATGGCTCCGTAGGAAGGTTGTCTGCCTTACTCACATTGTATTGTTCTATGTAAATGGTGTGCAGTAGTGTAGATGCTGTAAATTTGTAAAGGTTCTTGTGTAAGGGTCTTAGTCTTGATGTAAATTATAGGGGTTGTCCCTATAAATTGTGTCATTTTCTGGCTTCCCTTGTATATTTTCTCTATGCTCTATTGTAGTGACCCCTCCCATGGCAAGCTCGCCATGCTCTATGCATTATTACCCAAGTTTTGAGCTCGCCTGCATGATGTCTGCCTGGTTCAAACTTGGCACCTCACCTATTCGAGCCATGGTGGTTTTCTCTCTCTTCTATTTCTTCATCATTGATGGTAGGATTAACTTCCCCATGAGTGAGCGTTCAAAAACATCCCATCTGGAATTCATTGCACTCGTGTTAACACACCTATCACCATTAAGGGTCATTATGTCATTTATCGCATGACCATGTGACAACCCATATCACCCAAGTACGGCTCACTACCTGGTCACTTCGATAATGGCTAGTTTCTCTAGGCTCTGGGTGTTGAGAAGTCCCCGGGCCTTCATCCCATTTTGTCACATAAACCAATACCCTGGGACCTCCGGGTGTTGATCAGAATCCAGTTGTTGTTAACTATTATATTCTAGGATTTTTATGCGCACTAAAAAAAATTTTGAGCAGGTGCAAGATGGCGGTGAACTCCCCAAAGTCCATAAAATTGTTTTATATTTTTATCATATATATTGACGGTTATCCAGTCTTGCAGGTTAGAGATTATCCAAAAAAAAATTCTGAAGTAACAACTCCTCCTGGAAGTCCAGAGCTTCCAACTACCTCTACTCAAGTGGCCACAAAGAAAAAGGCATAAAATAGGTTGGCTAAGCTTCCATTACCATCCAAATACCTAAGGGAGGGTGTCCTTGTGGGATCCAAAGTGGACTCCAAGCTGTAGGATATCACCGATACAGAGCTTGGACTATGGGCTGAATTGCAGGGCCTTGTCCAAACAATGTACCAATAGAGGGTTGTCGGAGATGATATGGTGAAGAATGTGGCCACCTCTGGCATCATCAAATCTACATGTTTACCCTGCTCAGTGCAAGCACCAAAAATGATCCTTCAATTGGAGAAGCACTACAACGCTCCCACCCAGGTTGTTTTGCTTTGCGACTCTCTACCACTAAACTACCCAGCGGCTATTGTTACTCTGGATGCTGCCACTTTTTCTTTGGGACTGGGAATCCCCTAGTTCAAGGGAGCCATTGTTATCTCCTAGTCCATGTCACTAAAGGAGTTTGAAGAAATTCCTACTCTTTCCTGGCAACATCTCAATACTCACTCGCTAAAGTCCCTAAGAAGGGACTATAAGAAGATGAAGCTGGAGATTCCCCGCGGAGACTCCAAGGAATGCATACAAGTGGGAATCATCTTTTTGTGCAGGCTCTTTGGAGAGCCCCATGCCAGGGAATTTTTGGCATGGATGTATTATTTCCTTTATTGCATCACCACCTATAGTTATACTTTTGACTAGGCAACCATCCTCGCCAATCATGTAGACTTCTAGCTGAAGAATGTCCTCCAGAATTTGAAGTTCTATATGACCTTATATGTATTATGGGCACTGGCCCAATAGAGACCTGCTCTTTGGGGTTTGGAGACATTGGGAATTTTCAGGAATGGGCCTAGCCATCTTTTCCCATGGGAACATTATCCTTGGATCTAGTGGGAAACTTCTTTCCCCCATTTTTACAGGGTAAATTGTACGTTCATTTACCGTAACATTTTGACACTTAGTCACAATTTTGGGTACCGATTTTCATAGGAGGTGATGACCCTGGTGAGTACATATAGAAATTATTTCATTCAATTCCAGCAACATTCTTATATTTGAGTAACCGAGTTCTCTGGGAAGCCCTACCTAATCCCCAGGCATTGCGGGGATAGGATTATTCTTTTGGAGTTTAGGAGGAAAATCCTGGAACTCCATGCATTCTTTGCCTTGAAGAAGGTTACATCCATTCCATTCCTAATCACTTGTGGGAACTATTCTTGCAGTCTTATAGCGGCTAAGGAAGCTAATAATGAATTGAAGATCCTGAGACTGGTAGAATTCTACCTTACTAGAAATAATTTTGATCCAGTTGATAAGATAAACACGGCGCTGCCCCGGGCATCCACACCGCATAAAATTCACATTGAATATTTATGGGCAGATTGTTAGGATGGTTTTGATCTTTGGGCCCGACAGTATTCACAGATTTCCAAAGTCATGATGAAGAGCCTCGGCCTTTGGTACTTTCTGAAAGAGTTTTTAGACAGTGGGCCTCTGGAGGACCCAGCATACAAAGACCAGGGGATTGACAAGTTGGATCTCCCTTCGGTGGATTGGGACACCCCAAAGAATTTAACAATTGAAGATGTGAGTCAAAACATCATCAAGAACAGACACAAATAATTTGAACAAGTGTGAAAGAGGAGCACCTGTAAGGGTCCAATCTTGCGGGGGTCTACTTGGACCTCCAGAGCCGCGGGACTGAGTAAAGACAAGTAGAAGGAAAAGGAAGATACCTCGGCCCAAGTAACCCCCAGCGTCTGCTCCCCATTTTGGATAAAATTCATGATCAGCTAGAGGTGTCCAGACAAATGAGCCAAAAACTAAGCACCCATCTTGCGTACAGTCTTCCAATCACTCCATTGGGGTCTACCTACCCGGCAGTATCCCCTTCATTAGCAACACTCATGAGCCAGCATACAGAGGCCGAGGCATAGTCTGTAGATATTTTGGATGTTGGGGCCCCATTTTAGTTAAGAAGAAAGAAGCAAAGGGCAGAGAATCCCCCAAGCATAGATATGGGCCCCGACATGCCCAACGTTCCCCCGATGGAAGTTATTCCAGACTCCCCCAAACTGGAGAATCCCCCAGAGACCTCCCCTGCACACGATAATTTTGATGACATTTTTGGAACTGATGAGCTTATAAATCTACAGGGGGAGATAGGAAAGGTAGTGGAATAAATAGTCACACAGGAAGTAGAGATAATTCCTGATGAAGGGGAGACACCATAAAAAGAGGTGGTTCTAGAGAGGGAGGTTTGAGAACCTGAAAAGGAGCCAAAATAGGAAGAAACACAAAAGGATCCACAAGACATGGAGGAAACACCGGTCTAGGGGACCGAGAAAGATCTAAGGCAAACAAATTATGAGCAATTGAAAAGTGGGGAAATCGGACCTACAGGATCAACTGTACCCCTAACTGTCACGCTCCAAATGCCTTCAGTTACTTTGGGTGATCAATTTCCAAGGAGTATGACATTCAGCGAGGTAGTCTTAGTGACCCAACAGTCAAATATTGGTCAGACACCTTCACCTCCTCTAGAGGACATGCCCATGGAGAAGGATGTCCCCACAGATGATGTTGAAGATGAACAGTAGCAGCAGGATGAGGGGGAGAACCCCGAAGATATAAATATTGATTCAACAAATGCTGAAAAGGATAGGGAAAATCCTAGTAATATGGATGATATCGGTGCCAGTGGAGATGGGGTCCCCAACACCATAGAAGAGAATGCCACCAGGATAGAAGACACTAAAAACCCCAGGGAAAAGGAAAAGGAGAAAGAGTTTGATGTGACCGTGGATACCAGGGATACACCACCAGACCTTGAAGAAGGCCCTAATGTTCAAGCCTTAGTAGCAAGACCGCCCTAGCCACTAGAATAGTTGGTAGAATCTAGGAAAAGAAAATCCCTAGTGGAAGTAGGTATTCCCCTCTCCTTGGTCGAGATGATGGCCCAGAATTAAGAGGCTAAAAAGCCTAAGAAGGCTTGGACCATCCATACCCTCCGAACTAGTCCAGGAGGAAATACGGTTGCAATATTTTCAACCCCTCTCCTAGATATAGATACGGTGACAGCAATGGCCAAAGACAGTGTAGTTATAGAAGTGCATTTGGGGAGGAGAGATAAGGAGGGTGAGTTGGACCTACTGAGAGAGGCTACCCAGGCAGTTGAAACCCAATATGACAAACAAGTGCAAAAACTAAAGGAGGAAAGGGAAAAGAATGAAAATCTCCTCGGGCTTCTCTCAGAACTTACACAGCCACTAGCAGAGATCCGTTCAGAAGCCTCCAATTTTGGAAGACCACTACCACAGGGTGACTTGAATTCTCTAAGGGCCATAAAGAAGAAGGCACAAGCTGTAGATGGGTGGATCATAGAGCTGATCAAGGCCATAAGGAAATTCTTAGAGGTGACACTCCCAGACCTTTATCTGGTCAGTAATCTTGTGGGACAAGTAAGCGGTGCCATCTTCCTATGGAAATAGGACATAGAAAAATATGAGGAGTGGAGAACTAGATTGGAATAAGTAATAAACTTCAGGGAGGAAGCCATCACAGAGGAAGGAATTTTGGGAGAAGAACCCTTCAGATTCCTCTGGGCCCAGGACTCCGGACTTGGCCTCAAAATTGAGGTAAGCAAGCAACTGGTTACATCCCTAAAAGATAAGATCATGATGGTCTGGTATCCATTAGACCTGTATAAAGCATTCATTGGAAGGGTTTCACAATTTGATCACTTCACCATTGGGACTTGTGTCTCGGAGGATTATGTCCTCAGTAAATTTGATGAGCTAATGGAGTCCCGGTATCAGACTGTTAGGGAATTTGACAGGGGAAAAAGGTCAAGAATATCCAAGATGATGCTCCAGGCTTATGACTCCATAAAGATAGCTGAAGAGTTCTGGGATGGGGCCAAAGATATTGAAGAAAGATTCAAAATAATCATCGATCGGTGGGATAATGTCAAGGACATAGATGAGGATGGAATTGGCAAAATGTTGGAGGCCTTCAAGAGCAAAAAGGCACAGTAGATTTCTCCAGACTCCAAAGATTTTCACCAGCAGGGTGCATTTTTTAACATTCATTATTCTTTGAGTGTAAGATCCCAAACTCTGGAATTCTGGATACAAAATTTTTGTATTCTTTCAGTGACCCGTGTCCAGGTTCCCCAGAGCTAACCATTCATTGTCAAGCAGTTAATAAGGGGGTTAGTGGGTAGGTGATCCCAATAAGATATGTCAGACAGAGGGATGTCTCTGATAGGTGATTTTCCCAAGGCATTGCTCCAGTATTAACTACCTAGTGCATCAAAGATAGTGAGCCACATTTTGCATTGATGAGACATGTATCCTCAAACTCCAAAAAGATCAAATTTCTTCTATTTTCACTTCGGCACTCTTTTCTAGGCCAATTCTTCCAACTTCCTTTCTTGTCTTCTTCCTTTGTCTTGTTAGACCTCTTCTCTTTTTGAGGTGATTGTAAGTAGTGCATGTAGTACCGGCCACCGGATAGAGTATTTTTATGTTGAGTGTATAGTTAGATTAGGTTAATTTTAGGGAAAATAATGTGTATAAATAAGAAGTCCAACCTCATAACAAGGGTCAGAAAAATTGATAATTTTGAAGTCCAATACTATTATCATTTCATTTCCAGTAGTTGGAGGAGCTCAATGCTCAGTAGTTCTTAGTAGTTAGATGCTTCCTTGGATCCATTGATATACACACCAATGATGTTGGAACACTCTGTTAATGAAGAAGGAAGAACTGTTTCTGGCAATAATGTTGTTGATGTTCTAATCTATGAGTTAGCAATATATTTTGTGTTGTATGTTTCTAATGTCCTTGGCTCTGATGTTTTATTAAATTAATGATCTCATTTCCCCTTGATATTGAATATGTATGAACTGTTGGCTCTATATGCATTTAGTATTTAGTGTAGGTTATTAGAGCATTGTTGATGGTGCAAATATATTGCATAACTATAAGTAGAAGTAATAAACTCTAATCCTGATCTATATTTTGATATTTATTTGGTAAACATAGCATGCTTGCAAAAAACCTCGACCCATCACCGAAATCCCCGAAGAAGATGAGTCAAAAACCAGATATCCCCACGAATAAAATAGTCACTTGCCCAACTAAGCTTCCCTGCACCGTCGAGACCTGACACTTAGGTGCTTGAAGGCCTGGAGAATTTATTCCATAGAAAATATTTACAGTCAAAGTTGGTCGGTACGCCGGTACCCGGTGACAACTTATCCTCTGTTGATCAGAGTGGTCACAATTCTGTCAATAGAAACTAGCACTAGAAGGATAGAATGAGCTCGTCCCCTTCAAGAGATTTAGATTTCACACTGCCCAAGGGTTCCCCAATCCATATTTTTAGGAACCAATATTTTAGTGGGATAGGGTCTTTTTCGCCCTTATGTTTTGAAAGAATCCTTCGATCAACCCCGAATACTAGAAAGTTTTTTGAACTCGAGCCTCCTGCTTGAAAGAAAAGGACCCCACAAACCAAATAGCCAGTCAACCTTATCTGGGGATTCGCTACACCTTAGAATACCCAAGCACCTCAAATAATCTCGAGGACCAATGGTCAACCTACACAAAATCTTGCAGCCGCAATGGAAAATTACTTTGGTAACATCGGGTCCCTAATGAGGTAGTTCCCCGACGCTACCAACGATCTTCCTCTGCATCCAGAGAAGATCTATCCCAGATATGAGCATCTAGGCCCATGAACTTTAGAAGAACATCTCTAGGCCTATATGGATGCCATGAACTGACACTAGTTATAGCATCAGGATGTTGTGACCTGGATGTTCCCTCTGTCCTTAGGACAAAATGAGTTAAAATTGGTACCTCAACTAGCTGGCCAGCACCATCAACAGTTGGTAGGATATGGAAGATTCCTTTCTAATAGCCTTCCATGTTCATGTGGACCTAGCATGGTCCCACAACTAGTTTATATCCATCAAGAAGGAACTGAACGAACCCCTTGCCACATTCAACCATCGGTTCCAACAGGCCTTGAAGCGATGCACAGGGCCCTTCATCCCATCCACTGACAAAACCATCCAAACATACCTGGATGCTCTGGACCCCATTGTTCCCACTCTCCTTTGGAGAACCACCACTGCCAATGACCTAGATACCCTGGTGAAGGTTTACAACCTGGCCCTTGAATTGTCCTGCAGTTTGAGCAAACCTCCTGGTGGGATTGGATAGAGTCTACCATTCAACATGATACCCAGTAGACCTTCTTACATCGGGGGATACAACCCCAATCTAGAAATGGGTAACTTGACAATTTCCATGGGTCCACCACTTCTAATAGACCAGCAGGCCTAGTACATTTATCCATCGCAAGCCCAGAAAATACCAGGTTTGGAATTTGTTCCCTGGAACCAGCCATAGCATATGCAACAACCCTTGACACAACCCTTCAGAGTACCTTTCTTCCAATCACCTGCGGGTGGAGGATTGCAGTCCTTGACTCTGGGAGCTGTTGTCACCTTCCCCGGGAACAAACTACAACAACCATCACACTATGACACAACTACCCAGTTATCTACTGAGGTTGAATCCCTCTGGTGATTGGTGTCCTCTTTGACGATGGACATGGGATAGGTGAAGGTGGGGAATGTTTTCTTTAAAAAATGAAACACCAACTCTAGAGCTAGGAACTACAACAATGGGCCTCAGCCCAATCAACAATAATGGAACAACAATGCAAATGTTGGAGGTCCTTCTCCAAACCAAAACACCACTCAAGGTTTTGTTGGACCCAGTCATTCTGCAGAGCTCATAGAATTCCACCCCCTGACCAATTGGTGTAGATTACATGACACCGGCTCTCATTCTGAAGTGAACTGTGCCACACTAGAGAAGATCATCATGATCTCCCAGTCAAACAGACAACACTATCGATCCTACTCCCTCAGAGTCATCCACATAATATCCTACTCACAATGCCTTCACATGTGAGACCATCTTCTTTGGGATAGATTAAGAGGACGAAGAAGAGCTTGAATTGTAGGGGTTCTTTGATGAATCTATCCCGGTCTTTGAGGCCAATGCCTTCACCAGCCTACGGACTCCCTACAACACTTAGATTTAGGATGGAAAAGGGCTAGTTTACATGCCAACACCTCCCAATAATACCTCTCCCTAGGAAAACACAACTAATCGCTCCTTCCCGCCAAAAGGACCTAGCTCTAACCAAGCCAGGGATCCATCTAAGAGAAGTCAACTTTACCCGGGGGGATGGTTTGACATCACTAAGGCATTAGAGAAAACCACCAACTCCATGACCTTGATGGAGGTTTTACTGAATTGTCCCAAGTAGAGGAATTCCCTTCTGAAGCTCTTGGGAAACTCGAAAGCCGACAGTCGTCCACCAAAGACTGTCACATTTGACAATGCCAATTCGGTTGTCTTATGGGGAAACACAGAGGATCCTCTCTTCCTACTAGGCTTAAAAATTTAAGGGAAGAACCTATAAAAATGCCTGGTAGATTTTGGTACTTTGGGGAATGTCATGCCCTTATCTATATGCCAGAATCTCAAACTCACTCCCACTCCATCCAAAGCCGTAGTAGTCTAATTAGACAAAACTGTTGTAAAAATGGTAGGTGAGATGAAAAATGTCCAGATTCAGCTCATCCAAGACCCCCTAGATATCAAGCACAATAGACATCCAAGTGGTGGACATCTCCAAGACCTATGAGATTTTACTAAGTTGAAATTGGTCTAAGGCCCTTAACAGGTATTTCTCCATGGAATTCTCCCACTTGTGGCTCCCTTGGAAGGGGTAGTCAAATCAAATTTGGGTGGAGAGTGAACCCAGAATGAAGCAGGCCCTCACTGAAGTAAAGAGGGTAAATGAAGTCCTCTTCTCTAAATCTTCCCTCAAGGTGTACCGACCCCTAGAGATCCTAGCATTTGATTTCACCCCCGTGGAGGATCCCATTATTTCTCGGAGAATCCAGGACCTGGATGAAAAATTGAGTGGTGAGGTAAACTCACAAGGTAACATGGCAACTCCTACCACACTCTTGTCTACCACTTGGTTTTGGGTACACTACCAGAAACATTCTTAACTAGAGTGTGATCCTTGCATTGCCTCTGCTACCTGCCACATCAATGCCCTGCAGGAGAAAGAACACAAAGAAGTTTCACCTAGACCAAATGATCCATCTGGTAGCATACCTAAGGTTTCTCTTGTCCAGGAGTCCAAACTAGAAACTTCTCCAGAGAAAAACCTCACCCATGCATCATCAGATCTAGAGGAATCACCTCCCAACCCTCCCAAAGTCAATCCAAATACCACTTCACCTTCCCAAACCCAAAAAATGAACAATGACCTGTGGACCCTGAAGTTTGATGGATCCAGTCTAAACAAGGTTGCGGGGCCAGAGTGGAACCGATCAACCCGCGAGGTAAATCCTTCCTCACATCCTACAGGCTGCAATTTAATTGCACAAATAATGTCATGAAGTATGAGGCCTTAGTCCTCAGACTCCTGTTCGCATTGAGAAAAGGGATCACCCACCTCTGAGTGATGGGTGATTAGGAGTTGATTGTAAAATAGGTCTAGAGCCAATACACTTGTCACTACAAAAGGTTGGCCACATACCGCAACTGGGCATGGAGCCTAATCAAAGACTTTGATGCTTTTGGCATTGAAATTATCCCTTGGAAATGTAACTATGTTCCTGATGCCCTTGCCATGTCTACCAGCACCCTTGAGCCAATGGATATCTCCCAGCTCTGGAATATCTTTGTTGAGATGGTCCCCACCCCGTCCATCCTAGATAATATCACCCATTTTTAGGTTTCTGAGGATGACCAACATATTTTGGCCTTCATGGCCAATGTTGGCATCTTTGAGGATCAGACAGTGGAAGAAAGAGATCATGATGATACTGGACAGGGTGAAGAAGATGATGGGATCATCAAACTACCCACCAACACCATCCCAAAGGGGATGGTAGCTCTTGAACACATCTTTGATTCAAACCCCCGAGGCTGAGATAAGATATCATCCTCCTCTAAGGGGGGAAATTTTGAAAAATTTAACATCGGCAAGGCCGATGAAGAAAAATTTGTACACATTCGCACCTCTTGCTCCCCAGAGGAGAAGGAGAAGATTCTCGCATTTCTCCAAGAATACATTGACATTATTGCATGGGGGTATGAGGATCTGAAAACCTATGACGCATCCATCATGACTCATACTATCCCACTAAAACCAGATGCTAAGCCCTTCTAGAAAAAGAAGAGGCTGGTGAACCCATTAATTGAACCTCTAATTTATTAGGAGGTTCAGAAACTATTATCAGCCTAGATAATCTTTCCTATCTGGCACACAACCTGGGTTTCCAACCTCGTCCCTATGCAAAAGAATAGTGAGATCCTCCTATGTGTGGATTTTCACAATTTAAACAAGGCATCCAAGAAGGAAAATCATCCTCTCCCCTTGTTGGATGAGGTGCTACAAATTTTCAATGGTTCCCAAATGATGTCCTTCTTGGATGGGTACTCTGGATATAACCAGGTGTAAGATCTAAATTTGGACGGGTTTGATGCCCTAGATCTCCTAAATAATATTTTTATAATGAAGGGAAATCCTATTTCCAAATTCAGGATATTACATTTAATTATATTGATCAAAAGGATGGAAAAGAGCATGTAAGGAATGATGTGATAAGATGCCTACCTCATGACATAGTAGATCTGGAAAAACTCATTTTTTGAGTTTTGTAGACTGTTTCTGGAGATGTTGACAGTTGATACCAAACTGAAACATAGAGACAAACAAAAACCAGAAATATTTTTCCATCCTAATGTCATCTTATGAAAAAGGTCGACCCTGTACCACTTTTTCCAACTCAATCTGCTCAGCTCCGAAAGTGTCCCTGTTCGCACAGTCTGAAAGAAATTCGAAAAGGGTATCCAGATCTGGCCTCGGATCTACAGTCCTGAACCTGTACCTACAAGAAAAATGTTTTTTTTTGTGGGGGAGGGGTTTGCCTTAGTCAAACCCCGATTTAGGAATTAACCTTGAAATCAATATTTGAAATAAGAATGCTAGCAAGTAGTAGAATTGAATCTAACAATGAAGCTATGATATT
>MU228351.1:588805-641570 GCA_018584345.1 Thuja plicata | reverse complement strand
AAAAATCTTGATTAGAGCCTTTTGCACTTGGAAGACTTAGTTCGCTTGATGATGGTTAGAGAAAATGAGAGGAGAAGGCTCCCTTTTATATGAAATTAGGGAACAATCTCCTAAGGAGGCCTACATAAGATAATTAAATCAAAATTTAAGCCTTTACTCCTAGGAGAGGAATTATATTAAATATAATTTAGGAATCCACGCTTCGGAGCCCGAAACAGCCAACCCTGAAGCGGGAAGAAACTTTTTGCAAAGACCGACAACCTGGGAACTGCGGGGTTCTGGGTTTTGGACCCTGGGATAGGGTCAAGGTCAGCCCTATCCTAGGATAGGTCTGAGGTTGACCCTATCCTAGGGAAATTCCGAGGTCAACCCTATCCTAGGAGGTCAACCCTATCCCTATATCCTAGAAACAGAGTCCTGCAACCCAGAATGCGGAAATCAGTCCCGAAAGTGGTATAAGGAGGAACGGATCAGGGAGGATGATGCAGAAATGGGGGGATGATGTAATGGAGGTCAAATACATCCCCTAAGGAGGGATAAATTCTCTTAACATGGAAGTGCTTCCATTTTAAGATGATACACCAGGTTATGGTTAAGTTTGAAGATAGAGATAAAACGACATTCACCACCAAGTGGGGAATGTTTTCATAGTGGAGAATGCCCTTTGGCTTTATCAATGTGGGGGAAAAATTTCAAAAGGATATGGAAATTTTGTTCGAGGGCCTAGTAAACAAATTCATAATCATCTACATGTATGATTTAATAGTCTTTTCCCAGGACAGGCGTGATCACTCTGCCCACCTTGCCCAAATTTGTGAGAGATGTCGTCGGTATGGTATTTCCCTCAACCTTAAGAAATGAATATTTAGGGTCATTGAAGGGAAGCTTCTTGAGCATATAGTCTCTAAGAAGGGGATATCCATTGACCCTAAGAGAGTTGAAGCACTTCTGAATTTACAGATACTCGGCAGTAAGAAATAAGTGAGGTCTTTCTTCGAAAAGATAAACTTTGTCTGGCGGTTCATCACTGGATTCGCCAAGATAGTAAAACCACTCAATGACATGATGAAGAAAGATACAAAGATTATGTGGAACCTTGAAGCAAAGTGATTGTTTTCCTAGATCAAGAAAACCATAGTGGAGGCACCTTTCTTGGCAAGTCTGGACTATTCCCTCCCATTCCACATATACTCCTTCACTTCACCACATTCCGCAGCAACAGTCCTAACCCAGAAAGTTGAAGGGGAAGAGAGACCCATTTCTTTCATGAGCTCCCCCTTCAATAATTCTGAAGTCCAATTCACCTTTGGAAAAGTAGGCTTTCACTCTAGTCTGGGTTGTGAAGGAAGTTTGGCACTATATTCTCCAGAGCAAAGTACATGCGATCATTTTGGACTAGGCTATGAAATCCTTACTACTGCAGAGTGAACTGGACTAATGCTAGGGAAAATGGATGGCCATCCTCCAAGATTATGATCTATAAATGCAACCGATGAAGATAGTCTAAGGCTAGGGACTATGCAGAGCAATGGTAGAAGTATCCCCAAACATTGAATGCCAAACTTACACAGTGGAGTCTGTCACTCAAGACCCATGGTATGATGAACTATAATAGATTGAATGTTTGAAGATGTTAAGTTGATGATTATACAAGGAATTATATCATTTAATGTATTTTATTGTCATTGATATCAACTTGATATAATCTGTATGGTCATGGACATACTGCCAAAGACTTCAAAGAACTTATGAATCAAAGGATATGCTATTAGTAATGCATATAAGTCAAGTATTCACAGTGTTACCCGATGAGAAAATGCACAGCATAACCGACGAGCAAAGTCATAGTATTGCCCAAAGAGCAAAGCACAGAGTAACCTGATGGATAGAATTACAGTATTGCCTAACAGACAGAGATCCTGAAGACAACTTAAGTCACACTGATGGAAAATTTAGTTATCACCGATGACTAATTGAAGTGTTGACCGACAGAACAGAGAGTTCAGAAATGACAAAATGCTTAGTTGTCAAGAGCTAAAAATATACTTAAATCATACTTATCACTATTTTAATTGACAACATAAAGCTAGAGATAAGTAAAGGATTTAAAGCTACTTTGTCTAGTTGGCAAGAAGATCTCTACGAGATAAAACTGGAGTTTTTCTTTAAATCTAATTGGCAAGAATTTTGGATCACGCTAAGAATCAAGAAATCCAAGAAATGGTGAAATCATGTCTATAAAGAGACAACCCAATTCATTACAAATTATGGGGTGAAGAGAAGAGAAAATGGATGCTGAAGAGATTCTAAAGGAGAAGAAATTATTCATTCAGACCTGATTAACAAGCTAAGGAAAGAGCTAGATTCTGCAGACACCAATGAACAGTGAAATAGCATCACAGAGAAGAACAGTGTGGAGCAAAGGTATTGAATTGATTATATTGATCAGAGAGGTAATGCAATTACAATAGATCTAAAAATATGCAATTCAAATTGTATGTGTGAATAAATCTATTTATTGTTTTAGTTTAACCATTGAAGCATCAAGTCTCTTAACCGAGCATGACTTAAAAGTCTTTTTTAATTGAGATACATCCCAAGTAGTATCAAAAAGTTTGATCATAGAAATTAGCATTAGATATGCCTGATACCTATTGACAGGCCAAGTGAGTGTTTGATAAAGGATGGTACCACAATAGATGCCAGATACTAAGTGACAGACTATCCTTTAAATCCTCTAACAAGGTCACACCTAGTAGTGTGTCTGTAACCTTTAATAGGGTTGGCTCTTAACTGAGCTCACTTCAGAAGAGTGAAAATTTTGGGTATCGGTCCCAGTGGTTTTTCCCTTAATAGGGTTTCCATGTTAAAAATCCATGTGTTATGTGTTTATGTTTCATTACTTTACTATTTTTCATTTCACATAAGTTATTCTGGATTGATCAATATACTCTAGTTATTTACTGTGTTTCAGTAAATAAGAAAGACTGCTTATCGTTAAACATATAGAAGAAGATTTTACAAAGCATTCTAACAATTAGTAATTGGTTATAATTATTTCAAGGCATTCATCTTGTAGGACTGAGTATAAATAGAGGCTTAAAAGTGGTAATAAGTTTTAAGGGTTGATTTAAGGATTAATTTTTTAGGGCACTGATTCACTCCCCCCCCCCTCTCAGTTATTACTAACAATTGGTATCAGAGCTTGTGTGCTTAGAAGGAAGGTTTCAAGACCTAAGATAAAGATCACAAGATGAACAGAAGAGATGTACCCAAGTTGAACAAACACAATTTTGCTTCATGGAAAAGAAGAATAAGACTCCACTTATCAGGTATTGGAAATGATGTTACTCAATACTTAGATATTGAATATATGTTTCCCACAAGAGCACCTACAGTTGAAAAAATGAGAGAGAAGTGTGATCACAACTGCATGATGATAGAGCTTTCTTCCTCACTCTTCAATGCTAAGTTTTAAGATGTCAAAGCCTGCAAGACTACAAAGAAGATGTGGGATTAATTGATGCTTGTACATGGTGGTGATAAAAATGTTCTGAGAGCAAAGGCAGAAAGCCTTAGAGGAAAGTTTGATGATCTCAAAATGAAAGAAGGTGAGAGCATCACACAATACAGCACAAGAATCAAAGAGGTAGTCAATTCTATCCGAGGAGTTGGAGGTGTACTAGATGACGATATAGTGGTAAGTAAAATTCTAAGAACCTTACTACCTACATATTCTATTAGAGTATCTTCCATACAAGAAATGAGAGAAGTCGCAAATATCAATGTTACTCTAGACAGTTTGATTGGAAGACTGATTTCATTTGAGATGAACAACTTTGATAATAGTGTCTTACCAAACATAGAGTCTTCATTCAAATCTTCTTTGAGAATAAGTAAATTAAGTCACAAACACACTATAAAAAAAGATAGTGATAGTGAAAGTGAAGAATAAGATCTTGATGAAATTGAAGCACTTATGGCTAGAAGAATGCAGAGAGGCAAAGGTGAATACAAAGGTAAATTACCACTTGTTTGTTTTAATTGTAAAGAGATTGGAAACTTTGTTGTGAGATGTCCTAACAGAAGAAAAGATGATATAAATAATGACAGGTCATTTGAAAACAAGTTTGACAGAGGTGATTACAGAAGCAACTGAAAAATAGAAAGAAGAGATACCCGAGACTACAAGGACAAAGAAAAGAAGGCTAGTTACCTAGCTAAATGCAAAGATGATGATACTGACACCTAATTTGATGAAGACATCAAGATGGTATTTGTGGCAGTAAAAGATGATTTAGATTATGATGAAGAAAGGTATGTAGAAAATGCACTCATATCTAAAGTTAGTAAAAATTATGTCTAGATCATAGATAGTGGCTGCACTCACCATATGACCGGTGACAAGAAAAAGTTTGAGACTTTTGAATACTAAAATGGTGGTTCAGTAAGATTGGGTAATGACACACCTTGTCCAGTTGAAGGTAGAGGAACTATAATGTTGAATAACCTGATAAAATGTAAAAATCCTTATTGGGTGAAAGGATTGAATTATAATCTATTCAGTGTTTCTCAGCTGAATAATTCAGGTCATAGAGTAGCATTTGAAAATAAGAAGGCAAAGATCTTCAATGAATCAGGAAATTTGATTGGAACCGATGAGCAGACAAAAGGTAACTTATTCTATCTGAATGATACTAACACCACTTGCTTAATGGCTAGAAATGAAGACATATGGTTGTGGCACAAAATATTGTGTCATGTGAACTTTGACAAAATGATAAAGATTAGCAAAAAGAGAAATTTAAGAGGCTTACCGACGATGACCAAGCCTGACAATATCATGTGTAAGAATTGTCAAAAATGTAAGATGACAAAATCTAGTTTCAAAAGAAAAACCCATACATCTGATGTCATTCTAGAATTAGTCCATACAGACCTATGTGGACCCATGAGGACAAAGAGTTATTATGGTGATAGATATTTTATTCTCTTTGTTGATGATTACTCTAGAATGATGACAGAAATGTTTCTAAAAGATAAATCAGAAGTATTTAAGATGTTTAAATGGTACAAAGCAATGGTAGAGAAACAAAGTGGTAAATAATTGAAATGCTTAAGATTAGATAGAGGATGGGAATTTATTTCAGATGAATTCACTAACTTTTGTAATGAGCATGGAATCAAAAGATAGGTCTTTGCACCGAGAACACCACAACAAAATGGAATTGTTGAAAGAAGGAACAAATCCATAGTTGATTATGCAAGGACACTAATGATAGAGAAAGGCATCACCCAAATCTTCAGGAGGGAAGCTGCTAGTACTATTATTCACACATTGAAGAGAGTACAATTGAAGAGAGACACCAATAAGATACCTTATGAGCTATGGTATGGATACACACCAAATGTAAGTTACTTCAAAAATTTTGGCAGTTGATGTTATATCTTAAAAGATGATAGAAATGGAAAGCTTGACTCCAAGAGTGATGAAGGAATCCTTCTATGGTATTCCACCAAGAGAAAGGCTTATAAATGTCTCAATAAAGCCTCTAACAAAATTGTTGAAAGTGCAAATGTAAAGATAGATGAATTTGCAGAGAAGAATGAAAAGGAAAGCACAAAAGAACCAAAGGACTACAACATGTTTGTTTACAATGAAGAACCTGATACTCTACCTGATCAAAAATGTAGAGCTCCCAAGCAACATATAATTGCACTCGAGCATTAGGCTACAAATACTGACAATAAGGATATTGCTCAAGATGATGTACAAAGTGATGGAGATCAGAATGAAGGACAAAATGATGATCAAGATGATAGACAAAGATCTAAACCTGTACTTTCTAGATATGTCAGAAGGAACCATCCACAAAACCAGTTCATTAGAGACAAGAAGGCTGGTATGAGAACCAGAAGTAAGTCTCTAAATACAAGATGTCTTATTTGTGATTATGAGCCAAAATCTGTAAATGTTGCACTTAATAATAATGAATGGATTAGTGACATGAATGAGGATATTGAGCAGATTAAGAAAAACAAGACATGGACACTTGTACCGAGACCAGATGAAAAGAATGTCATCGGTACAAAGTGGATATTCAGGAATAAACTGAATGAGAATGGAGAAGTCACCAGAAATAAAGAAAGACTAGTATGTAAGGGGTATTCACAAGAGGAAGGGATTGACTATGTAGAGACCTTTGCACCCGTTTCTAGGATAGAAGGAGTGAGAATATTACTTTCTTATGCTGCATATAAAGGATTGAAGGTATACCAAATAGATGTCAAGTCTGCATTCCTAAATGGAATACTTGAAGAAGAGGTATACATTGAACAACCAGAAGGGTTTGTTGATCCAGACAAGAGGGACATGGTATGTAGACTACACAAAGCCCTGTATGGATTGAAACAAGCACCCTGAGCCTAGTATGAAAGACTTCATTCTTATCTCATAAGTATTGGATTTGTAAGGACTAGTGAAAATAGTAATCTTTATTTGAAGGAAGATACTAATGCTAACATTTTGATTGCTGAGATATTTATTGATGACATCATATTTGGAGGCAATGATATGCTCTAAAAATCATTTTCAAATGAAATGAGAAAAGAGTTTGAGATGTCTATGTTTCAAGAGATTAAGTTCTTTCTTGGTCTACAAATCATGCAACAAGATGAAGGTATTTTTATTACACAATCCAAATACATCAGAGAAGTGCTGAAAATATTCAAGATGGAAGATTCCAAACCAGTTGGAACACCGATGGAAACTAGATGAAGGCTGACAATTATTATTATTATTAGTATTATTATTATTATTATTATTATTATTATTATTATTATTATTATTATTATTATTTTTATTATTATTATTATTATTATTTGGTAATTCTTTGCTTTTTTGTTCTCAGGTAGTCTTTTCTTTCCCCTCAATTTTTGTGCCTTCTTTCTCACCCCAACCTTCCTTTTATCTTCTGAGTGATGCCGAGTTTGCAACTTATTTTACACATCCTTATTGCTCTTACATCCTGATGATGGATCACGGAGTGTGATCCGAAATGTTTGTTTTAATTTTGATGCTTAAAAACATACACAATCAAAAACCAGAAATCATAGCTCAAATTCAATGGATTGTGGAAATCTAATCGATTTAAAGGAGGACAAATCATCAGAGGTAAATCAAACTTTGTATAGATCAATGATTGGAAAACTCATGTATGTTGTACATACTAGACCAGATATTGCACATGCAGTAGGAATAGTTGCAAGATTTTATGTTAATCCCAGGGAATCACATATGACTGCTATGAAAAGAATCCTAAGATATCTGAATAATACTGAGGAATATGTCTTATGGTATAGAAGAGAAGGGAAATTTGAACTTAAGGTCTTTACCGATGCTGATTGGGCTGGAAATATTGATGACCGAAAGAGCACAACTAGAGGAGCATTCTT
This sequence comes from Thuja plicata, assembly GCA_018584345.1. NCBI lineage: Eukaryota > Viridiplantae > Streptophyta > Pinopsida > Cupressales > Cupressaceae > Thuja > Thuja plicata. The sequence goes on along the minus strand of MU228351.1, from coordinate 634,115 downwards.
TATGGGTGAAAGGCTTGTCATGTGGATCAGCAAGAAGCAAGGATGCATCTCTCTGTCTACTATAGAAGCAAAGTATGTTGTTGCTAATACAAACTCCTCAAATATTGCATTGATCAAACAGTTACTAGAAGGTATGGATATGAAAATTCTTGAACTAGTAATTATCTATTGTGATAATACCAGTTCAATAAACATTTCCAAAAATCCAGTCATGCATGCTAAAACAAAGCATATTTCCATCAAGTATCATTATTTGAGAGAACAAGTTCAAGCAAAGGAGATGATACTTGATTATGTGTAATCTAAGGAACAATTATCCGATATTTTCACCAAGCCATTGCCCAAGGATGCATTTGATTACTTGAGAAAGAGACTAGGGGTCATACCCTTGTCTACTAGTTAGTAAAATGACTAGAAGGCTGCATCAGCCTACATATTATCATAATATAATTCATGTTGATGCAAGAAGAGAGATGGACTTCAAAGATAAATCTATACACAGCAAGGTATTTATCTACTCTGAGTACCAGAGTTATTGTATTACCGATGGATTGGAAATTCAAGGAGTATATTATGGATAGAAAGGATTTGTTTGGCATTACTGTCAAAAATGTTTTTTTGGCATTGTTGTAAAAGGGAGAGATTATATCCATTATCACTCAGGGAGAGATCATATCCCTTAAAGAGAGCTTATATTGGGGAAAGATTATATCCATCACATTATCCAAAGGGAGAGATGTAATCAGAAAGGGAGAGTACATACAAAGAAATAATTGCTGACAAGAGACATCAAAAGAAAGGAGAACAATGAAAGGGAGAGAGTTTGACACAGAAGAAGAACACATCACATCAGAGAAAGAAAGATTCTACATCTATCTAGTAAAGGGATTGAAGATAGAAATAAAGATGCAAGAATCAAATCTAAGCTTATTTGAGCTTACCAGGGACCAGATATTTGTATCGATTATAGTACATAAGATTGGTAGTTTGATGAATTTCAAGTGTTATATTTCATATTTTATTAGTAATAATATAGTGTGATAATGTAGTGTGTTACCATTAATGCCAAAGGGAGATATTGATGAACTATAACTGATTGAATGTTTGAAGATGTTAAGTTTATGATCATGTAAGGCATTAAATCAGTTAATGTATTGTATTGTCATTGATGTCAACTTGATATAATCTGTATGGTCATGGACATACTCCCAAAGACTTTAAAGAACTTATAAATCAAAGGATATGCTATCAGTAATGCATATAAGTCAAGTATTCACAAAGTGACTATACACACAGACGGAGTGCACACCAAGAGATAGATTAAAAGATAAAAGTCACAGTATTACCTGACAAGCAAATGCACAGCATTACTGATTAGCAAAGTCACAATGTTGCCTAACGAGCAAAGCATAAAGTAACCCAGTAGAAATAATTACAGTGTTTCCTGATGGATGGAGATACCGAAGAAAATTGAAGTCACACCAACGGAATAGTCAGTTATCATCGATGACTAACTAAAGTGTTGACCGACATAACAGAGAGTTTAGAAATGACAAAATGCTTAGCTGCCAAGAGCTAAAAATGGACTTAACTGATACTTATCACTATTTTAATCGACAAGATAAAGCCAGAGATAAGTAAAGGATTTAAAGCTAAGTTTTTCCAGTTGGCAAGAAGATCTCTATGAGATAAAACTGGAGTTTTTCTTTAAATCTAATTGGTGAGAATTGTGGATCACGCCAAGAATCAAGAAAGCCAAGAAATGATGAAATCGTGTCTATAAAGAGACAACCCAATTCATTACAAATTGTGGGGTGAAGAGAAGAGAAAATAGATGCTGAAGATATTCTGAAGGAGAAGAAAGTCTTCATTCAGGCCTGATCAACAAGCTGAGGAAAGAGCTAGATTCTACAGACATCGACGAACAGTGAAACAACATCACAGAGCAGAATAGTGTGGAGAAAAGGTATTGAATTGATTATATTGATCAGAGAGGTAATGCACTTAAAATAGATCTAAAAATCTGCAATTCAAGTTGTATGTGTGAACAAATCAATTTACTATTTTAGTTTAACCATTGAAGCATCAAGTCTCTTAACTGAGAAGGACTTAAAAGTCTTTTGTAATTGAGATACATCCCAAGGAGTATCAAAAATTTTGATGATAGAAAGTAGCATTGGATATTCTTGATACCTATTGATAGGCCAAGTCTGTGTTTGATCAAGGATGATAGCATTAGATGCCAAATACTAAGTGAAAAACTATCTTTTAAATCCTCTAACAAGGTCACACCTAACAGTGTGTTTGAAACCTTTAACAGGGTTGGCTCTTAACTGAGCTCACTTCAGAAGAGTGAAAATTTTGGGTATCGATCCAAGTGGCTTTTCTCTTAACAGGGTTTCCACGTTAAAAATCCATGTGTTATGTGTTTATGTTTCATTACTTTACTATTTTTCATTTCACATAAGTTATTCTGGATTGATCGGTATACTCTAGTTATTTACTGTGTTTCAGTAAATAAGAAAGACTGCTTATCGGTAAACATACAAAAGAATGTTTTACAAAGCATTCTAACAAGTAGTAATTGGTTATAAGTATTTCAAGGCATTCATCTTGTAGGATTGAGTATAACTAGAGGCTTAAAATTTGTAATAATTTGTAAGGGTTGATTTAAGGATTAATTTTTGAGGCCACTGATTCACCCCCCCCCCCCTTTCAGTTATTACTAACATGGTATACTGATCTGGTGTACTTATTTCTCAATAATAGATTTCTGGAGGGGCTTCCCCCAAACAAACATTGCTCCCTATGAATAAAAAGTGCACACTTCGTAATAAAAAATGGCATGCTTTTTTGTAGGAATTTCAAAGGGATTTACCTCTGGTACATAGACAGGGACCAAGCTGCCAAAATGATAGAAGAATTCCATGGGCAGTTTGGAACCAGGGATGGCTCAGCTGATTCCACTACCCATTAGATACTACTGGCCCTTCATAATTAAAGATGTCTACACTCACATGAGGAAGTTCCACACTTGCCAAACCGCCGCCCATCATGAGCGGAACCCGACCATTCCCTTGGAGCTGGTATTTGAAGTTTGACCCTTCGCCCAGTGGGTATTCGATTTTACCAAGGAAATAAACCCCATTTCATCTTCCAACCATTGGTAAATTCTGACTGCTACCAATTACTGTACTTGGTGGTTTGAATCGATTCCATGCAAGAACAACACAGTGGATGTGGTTATCAAATTTTTGGAAGAAAACATAGTTTCCAGATTCAGAATGCCTTTCACCATAGTGTGTGACAATGGTCTGGAATTTTCTTTGGTGCAATTACTTGAATGGACCTATGAGAGGAATATCACCTTGAATTTCTCTAGCAACTACTACCCCCAGGGTAATGGTATGGCTGAATCTACTAATAAAAAGCTGTTAGAAGTGATCAAACACTTGTTAGAACAAAACCCCCAGGACTGGCACCAAAAGCTTAGGTTCACCCTTTGGGAAAATCATTTTAGAATAAAGGTAGCCCTGAGTAATTCCCCATTTCACCTAGTTTATGGCCAAAATCATGTGTTTCCTATCAACTTACAAATCTCGGTCTTACAGTTTATGCAAGAACTTAACAACCGAGATAGCATTGTGGAGATTTGGCTCCTGAACCTGGTGAGAATGGAGGAACAAAGAGACATGGCACTGGAACATTTTGCGCATCACCAAGCAGTCATTAAATGATGGTTTGACTAGAGAGCCCAATATAAGGTCTTTCAAGTTTCAGACCTAGTCCTTCTGTGGAACAAGGCCTGGGAGAACATAGGAAAGCACACCAAATTTCAAAGGCTCTGGCTTGGACCATATCTAATTTATGAGATCTGCAAGGAAAATACTTATCACCTTAGTACTATGACTAGAGAAGCTATCCCATTTCTTTTTGATGGATAGTTCCTCAAACACTACTTTGAATGAGGTGGGTGGTAAGTTTGCCCGAAGTTGTATTATATGTAAATTTGTTCCTGCTTGTAAATATCTTTTTCCGGTGCTCCTTGGGAGTGCCTTGTTCTTGTAAATATTTTTTCAGTCATCCTCTGGGACCGCCTCCTTTCCTTTTTTCTTTTTTCTTTTCCCTCTTCTTCTTTGCGTTTGTTTTTCGGGTTTCCAGTGTGTTTTCTTCCTCTTGTAGAAAAGTATGCTTTGCATGACATCTAGTCCCTAGAATGGTACCTTGTACATTTTGGGTAGTCCAGAATCTATTGTTAGCATGATGGAATTTGTCCGCACTTCAGATTTATTTTGTGTGTATGGTAAAATGTTATGGTTAATCTTCATCAGATTCAAATTTTGACAATCTTGACATCAGTTACTAGAAAATCTAAGAAGAAAGTAATCGCATGTTCCTTGAGGGCAGATCAATTGCACTAGTTATTGACCAAGTCTGAAAATCATAAAAATATCCCAGGTCTGGAATGTCTCTCCTATTCAGCAATTTAAAGTGGATGGTAAGGTGAAAGAAGTACCACCGTAAAAATTATCTAAGCTTAAGGTTCACGATGAAAGGAGTACCGCCTTCCCATCTTCAAGAGAAAAGAAAAGAAAGAAAACTGAAGAATTGAGAATTCCAGGATCTGGGGGATCATGCAAGATGTAATGATTTTGGTTTGATGTATTCAGTGTCTCCTCTCTTCTTCTCCCAGAAATCATCAACTTGATTTTCTTTTAAATCACACACTACACAATTGACAAAAGACCAAAAGAGTGAATCAAGGATGAGTTAGATTTTCATAGACACCTCACGCCTTGCAAAAAAAATACTCTGGGTAAAGGTGAGTCCCAATTTTTCTAACCAGATATTTTGTAGTTCACAAAAGCACTAAGGCATTTGTCCCAGCGAGTCACCATTTTTTATACCCTGCATACCTGTCCCTACATTTTGTGGGCAAAATATTGGGTCCCCCTTTTTCTCTTTTGTCTTATTTATTTTCCTTTTGTTTTCTCCGGCCTTTACCTTTGTGGGGCCGGTGTTGTGTTCTGTTTTGGTCTTCCTTGCTCGAAGACTTGGTACTGGAGTGTTTGTTTTTATCTTCTTTATTCCATCTGGATTCCAGACTCTGGGATTTTATGTCACCATTTCCTTTTTTGTTAGAGGGTACAGTTGCATGGAATCCCTGGGCTTGATGTCCAGAGATATGCCTTTCTTGGGGTTTTCAGAAGGAAGAAGCATGTTTTTACCCTAGCGATATAAATAAGGATTTACTTGTCACTTTCACATTTATCACGAACAAGATTACCCAGAGCGATTAAGAGAAAAATATCAGATTAAGTATGAATTGCTTTGGAAGTTTAATAGTGCCTTGCAGTTGAGCTCATATTCAATTTTTTGCATTTTCCTTGGCTTCCTTGCAAGATTTTGGGTCTTCGTGTTATGTGAAAACTTTCTGGTTTATAGAGCTCCTCCTCCCACATTTCCTGATGTTAAGGTAGGTCCTTCGACTTTCCTCTTTCTAGTTTTGTTTTGTTCTGCTTGTGCTCATTTTTCCCTCTTTTTTCTTTGTCTTTATTTTGTTTTGATTTTCTTTCATGTTTGTTGTCACCTCCCATTGGTGGGATGGCTCTGTAGGAAGGTTTTTCATCTTCCTCACATTGTGTTCTTCCTTGTAAATGGTGTGTAGTAGTGTAGATGTTGTAAATTCTTAAAGGTTCATGTGTAAATGTCTTAGTCTCATTTTAAATTGTAGGGGTTGTCCCTATAAATTGTGCCATTTTCTAGCTTCTCTTGTATATTTGGTCTATTCTCTGTTGTAATGACCCCTCTCATGGTGAGCTAGTCATGCTCTATGCATTTTTACCCAAGTTTTGAGCTCACTCACATGATGTCTTCCTGGTTCAAACTTGGCACCTCACCTATTTGAGCCATGGTGGTTTTATCTCTCCTCTGTCATTTCATCACTGAAGGCAGGATTAACTTCCCCATGAGTGAGCATTCAAAAACATCCCATCTGGCATTCATTGCACTTGTGTCAACACTCCTATCACCATTAAGGGCCATTACATTGTTTATCGTATGACCATGTGACAACCCATGTCAGCCAAGTACGGCTCACTGACTGGTCACTTCGATAATGGATAGTTTCTTCAGGCTCGAGGTGTTGAGAAGTCCCCGGGCCTTCATCCCATTTTGTCACATAAACCAATACCCCAGGAACTCTGGGTGTCGATCAGAATCTAGTCATTGTTAACTATTATATTCCAGGATTTTGATGTGCACTAATTTTTTTTTTTAGCAGGTGCAAGATGGCAGTGAGCTCCCTGGAATCCATAAAATTGTTTTATATTTTTATCATATGTATTGACGGTTGTCTGGTCTTGCAGGTTGCAGATTATCCAACAAAATTTCTAAAGTAACAACTCCTCCTAGAAGTCTGGAGCTTCCAACTACCTCTACTCAGGCGGCCACAAGGAAAAAGGTAGAAAATATGCTGGCTAAGCTTCCATTACCATCCAAATACCTGAGGGAGGGTGTCCTTGTGGGATACAAAATGAACTCCAAGCTGCAAGATATCACCGATACAGAGCCCAGACTATGGGCTGAATTGCAAGGCCTTGTCCAAACAATGTACTAACAGAGGGTTGTCGAAGATGATATGGCGAAGAATATGTCCACCTCCGGCATCATCAAATCTACATGTTTCCCCTGCTTGGTGAAAGCACTAGAACTGATCCTTCAATTAGAGAAGCACTACAATGCTCCCACCCAGGTTGTTTTATTTGTTGACTCTCTACCACTGAACTACCCAGCATCCATTGTTACTCTGGATGCCGCCACTTTTGATTCAGGACTGGGAATCCCCCAATACAAGGGAGCCATTGTTATCTCCCAGTCTGTGTCACTAAAGGATTTTAAAGAAATTCCCACTCTTTCCTAGCAACATCTCAATACTCACTTGCTAAAGTCCTCGAGAAGGGACTATAAGATGATGAAGCTGGAGATTCCTCATGGAGAATCCAAGGAATGCATATAGGAGGGAATCATCTTTTTATGTAGGCTCTTTGGAGAGCCCCATGCTAGGGAATTTTTGGCATGGATGTATTATTTCCTTTACTGCATCACCACCTACAGTTAGACTTTCAACTAGGTGACCATCCTCGCCAATCATGTAGACTTCTAGCTAAAGAATGTCCTCCAGAATTTGAAGTTCTACATGACCTCATATGTATTATGGGCACTGGCCTAATAGAGACCCACTCTTTGGGGTTTGGAGACATTTGGAATTCTCAAGAGTGGGCCTAGCCAACTTATCCCATGGGAACATTATCCCTGGATCTAGTGGGAAGCATCTTTCCCCCATTTTTGCAAGGTAAATGACACATTCATTTACCATAAAATTTTGACACTTACTCGGGATTTTGGGTACCGGTTTTTGTAGGAGGTGATGACCTTGGTGAGTAAATATGGAAATTATTTCATTCAATTCCAGCAACATTCTTATATTTGGGTAATTGGGTTCTTTGAGAAGCCCTACCTACCCCCAGGCATTGCGGGGATAGGATTATTCTTTTGGAGTTTTGCAGGCAAATCCTAGAACTCCACGCATTCTTTTCCTTAAATAATATTACATCCATTATGTTCGAAATCACTTGTGGGAACTATTCTTGCAGTCTCACAGTGACTAAGGAAGCCAATAATGAATTGAAGAGCCTGAGACTGGCAGAATTCTACCTTACCAGAAATAATTTTGATCCAGTTGATAAGATAAGCGTGGCACTTCCCTAGGCATCCACACCGCATAAAATTCATATTGAAGATTTCTGGGTGGATTGTCAGGATGGTTTTGATCTTCAGACCTGACAGTATTCGTGGGTGTCCAAAGGCATGATGAAGAGCCTCGGCCTTCGGTACTTTCCAAAATATTTTTTAGACAATGGTCCTCTGGAGGACCTAGCATACAAAGACCAGGGGATCGACAAGTTGGATCTCCCTCTGGTGGATTGGGACACCCTTGAGAATTTAACAATTGAATATGTGATTGCAACATCATCAAGAATAGGAAAAAATACTTTGAACAAGTGTGCAAGAGGAGAACCCGTATGGGTCCAATCTTGCGGGGGTCTACTTCAACATCTGAAGTCGCAAGATCGAGTATAGAGAAAGAGAAGTAAAAGGAAGACACCTCAGCCCAAGTTACCCCCAGGGTTCACTCCCCATTTTGGATAAAATTCATGATCAGATGGAGGTGTCTACACAGATGAGCCAAATACTAAGCACCTAGCTTTCCCATGGTCTTCTAGTCACTCCAGTGGGATCTTCCCTCCCAGGAGGATCCCCTTCATTAGCAGCACTCATGAGCTAGAAGATGGAGGCCAAGGCACAGTCTATAGATATTTTGGATGTCATGGCCCCACTGCAGTTAAGAAGAAAGAAGAAAAGGGTAGAGAATCCCCAAGCACAGATACGGGCCCTGGCATGCCCAACATTCCCCCGATGGAAGTTATTCCAGACTCCCTCAAACTAGAGAATCCCTGGAGACCTCCCCTCTGCATGATGATTTCAATGACATCTTTGGGACTAATGAGCTTATGACTCTACAGGGGGAGAAAAAGAGGTAGTTCCAGAGAGGGAGGTTCGAGAACCTAAAAAGGAGCCAGAACAGGAAGAAACACCAAAGGATCCACAACACATGGAGGAAACACCAGTCTAGGGGACCAAGAAAGATCTAAGGTAGAAAAATGATGAGAAATAGACAACTAGAGAAACTAGACCTACAGGATCAATTGTACCCCCAATCGTCATGCTCCAAACACCTTCAGTTACTCTGTGTAATCAAGTGCCCCAAAGTATGACATTTAGCGAGGTAGTCTCACCGACCCAACAGTCAAATATTGGTCAGACACCTCCACCTCCTCCAAAGGATGTGCTCATGGAGAAGGATGTCTTGATAGATGATGCCGAAGATGAACAGTAGCAGTAGGATGAGGGGGAGAACCTTGAATATATAAATATTGATTCAACAGATGCTAAAAAGGATGGGGAAAATCCTGGTAATATAGATGATACTAGTGTCAGTGGAGATGGGGTCCTTGACACCACAGAAGAGAACGCCACCAGGGCGGAAGACACTAAAAACCCTAGGGAATAGGAAATGGAGAAAGAGTCTAATGCGACCGTGGATACTGAGGATACACCACCAGAACCCGAAGAAGGCCCTGATGTTCAGGCCTTAGCAGCAAGACCACCCCATCCACCACAATGGTTGGTAGAATCTAGGATAAGAAAATCCTTGTCAGCAGTAGGTGCTCCCCTCTCCTTGGCTGAGATGATGGCCCAGAATAAAGAGGCTAAGAAACCTAAGAAGGCCTGGACCATCCATACCCTCCAGACTAGTCTAGGAGTAAATATGGTTACAATAGTTAAAACCCCTCCCCCAGATACAGATGCAGTGACAGCAAGGGCCAAAGACTATGCAATTATAGAAGTGCCTCTGGGGAGGAGAGATAAGTAGGGTGAGTTGGACCTGCTAAGAGAGGCTACCCGGGTAGTCGAGGCTCGATATGATAAATAGGCATAGAAGCTAAAGGAGGAAAGGTAAAAGAATGAAAATCTCCTCGAGCTTCTTGTAGAACTTACATATCCACTGGTCGTGATCCATCCAGAATCCTCCACTTCCAGAACACTGCTCCCACAGGGTGACTTAGATTCTCTAAGGGCCATAAAGAAGAAGGCACAGGCTGTAGATGGGTGGATCATAGAGCAGATCAATGTCATAATGTGATTCTTAGAGGTGACACTCCCAGACCTTTATCTGGTCAGTAATCTTTTGGGCCAGGTAAATGGTGTTGTCATCCTATGGGAAAAGGACATAGGGAAATATGAGGAGTGGAGGACCAGATTGGAAGAAGTAATAAACTTTGGGGAGGAATCCATCACAGAGGTATGAATTTTGGGAGAAGAACCCTTTGGATTCCTCCAGGCCCAAAACTCTAGATTAGGCCTCAAAATTGAGGTAAGCAAGCAACTGGTTACGACCCTAAAAGATAAGATCACGGCAGTCCGGTATCTATTGGACTTGTATAAAACATTCATTGGAAGGGTTTCACAAGTTGATCCCTTCACCACCAGGACTTTTTCCCAGAAGGATTATGTCCTCAGTAAATTTGATGAGCTGATGGAGTCCCAGTATCAGACTATTGGGGACTTCGACAAAGGAAAAATGTTGATAATATCCAAGATGATGCTCCAGGCTCATGACTCTGTAAAGATAGCCGAAGGGTTCCAGGACGGGGCTGGAGATATTGAAGAAAGATTTGGAATCATCAGTGATCAGTGGGATAATGTCAAGGACATAGATGAGGATGGCATTGGCCAAATGTTGGAGTCCTTCAAGAATAATAAGGGACATTAGAGTTCTCTGGACTCTGAAGATTTTCACCATCAGGGTGCATTTTTGAACATTCATTATTCTTTGAGCGTAAGTTCCCGAACTCTGGAATTCTAGATCCAAAATTTTTGTATTCTTTCACTAACCCGTGTCCAGGTTCCCCAGAGTCAACCAATCATTGTCAATTAGTTAATAAGGGGGTCAGTAGGTAGGTGATTTCGATAAGATATGTCAGACAGAGGGATGGCTCTGACAGGTGATTTTCCCAAGGCGCCGCTCCAGCATTAACTACCTAGTACATCTAAGACAGTGAGCCACATTTTGCATTGAAGAGACATGTAGCCTCGAACTCTGGGAAGATCAAATTTCTTTTATTTTCACTCTAGCACTCTTTTCTAGGCCGATTCTTCCAACTTGCTTTCTTGTCTTCTTTCTTTGTCTTATCATACCTCTTCTCTTTTCGAGGTGATTGTAAGTGGTGTAGGTAGTACCAACCACCGAATAATGTATTTTAATGTTGAGTGTGCAGTTAGATTAGGTTAATAGTAGGGAAAACTATGTGTATAAATAAGAAGTCTGAACTCATAACAAGGGTCAAAAAAATTGATGATTTTGAAGTCCAATACTATTAGCATTTCATTTCCAGTAGTTGCAGGAGCTCAATGCTCAGTAGTTCTTAGTAGTTAGATGCTCCCTTGGAGCCATTGATGTACACACCAGTGATGCTGGAACACTTTGTTAATGAAGAAGGAAGAACAATTTCTGGAAATAATGTTGTTGATGTTCTGGCCTCTGAGTTAGAAATATATTTTGTGTTTTATGTTTCTAATGTCTTTTTCTCTGATGTTTTATTATATTAAAGATCTCATTTCCCCTTGCTATTTAATATGTATGAACTGCTAGTTTTGTATGCATTCAGTATTTAGTGTAGCTCATTAGAGCATTGTTGATGTTGGAAATATGTTGCATAACTATAAGTAGAAGTAATAAACTCTAACCCCAATCTATCTTCTGTTGTTTATTTGGTAAACTTAGCATTCTTGCAGGAAACCTCAACCCATCACCAAAATCCCTGAAGAAGATGAGTCAAAAACCAGCTATCCCCCCAAACAAAATAGTCACTTGCCCAACTAAGATTCCCTGCACCGTCAAGACCCGACACTCATGTGCTTGAAGGCCCAGAGAATTTATTCCCTAGACAACCTTTACAGGTGAAATTGGTCGGTACCCCAAAACCCAGTGATAACTTATCCTTTGTTGATCAGACCGGTCACAAAGTCCCATCAATAGAAACTTAACAAATTTAACAGTTATGAACAAATTTCCCTACATCCTTATTAATCTGGGGCCAAAAATAATTCTCACTCACCAAATCCAATGCCTTATCAATTCAAAAGTGTGCAACTAATCCTCCACAATTTTTCTCCTTAATCAAATTATCTCCAATTGAAATCCTAGGTACACAAACATAAATTCCTCTAAACAACATACCTTTCTACATTAAATAATCCAATCATTTGCTTCAGTCTGATACAACAGGTTCTCTAAAATATTTCCAAGGTTCTGCAAAATTATGGTCATCCTCATACATGGTCTTCAACTCATCAAATCCTAGCACTTCAATTCTCATCTTTGTCGACAAATTTCTCCTTCTACTCAAAGCATCGATAACTTTTTTTGACTTACCACTCCTATGCTTCAACAAAAAATGTATAACTCTACAAGAATTCAACCCATCTCATATACAGTAAGAAATTCATAGATCTCCTTAGGAAACAAGTAATGTATCCAGTTCTTCAAAGATTGAACTATGGCATAGAATTCCTTATCATATAACTGAATATTTTCTCTTGGCATCATTCAAATTTTTACTAAACTAAGCAATCGGTCTTCCTTCTTGAGTTAACACTGCTCCAATTGCACTCCCACTTGCATTACAATCCCCTTGAAATACCTTACTAAAATCTCATAAAGCTAACACAAGTTGTTCAGTCACCTTTTGCTTCAACAACTCAAAAATATTTTATGCTCCATGTGTCCACTTGAACATTTTCCAATCTCCTCTCATTTCTCATTTATAGAATTACAAACCAAACTGAAATTCCTAATAAACTTCTAATAAAAGCTATCCAATCCATGAAATTATCTCACCTCTCCAATGCTTTCAGGTGTAGGTCACTCAACATTTGCTCTAACTTTCTCAAGATACATCTTCAAACCTGCTACTAAGATTACAAATCCAAGGTACACTATCTCTTCTCTTAGGAAGGAACACTTTTTTATGTTTATCAACAACTTTTCTTCTCTTAATCTCTGCAATACTTGTCTCAGATGCAAAAAATGATCCTCCTTACTCTTAGTAAAAATTAGATTATCATCAAAGTAAACAATCACAAATTTACCCAAGAATTTCTTCAATACTTCATTCATCAGCCTCATGAAAGTACTTGGTGCATTAGTCAATCCAAAAGACATTACCAACCATTCATACAACCTTGGACCTTCATTTGTCTTGAATTTTGTCTTCCACTCATCACCCTCTCTGGTTCTGATATGATGATAACCACTCTTAAGATAAATATTTGTGAAATACTTCACTCCACTCAATAAATCCATTATGTCATCCATCCTAGGAAAAGAAAACCTATATTTCATTTTAATCTTGTTAAAAGATCTTGAATCAGTGCACATTCTCCATTCTCCATTCTTCTTTAGTGCTAACACTGCTGGTACTGCACAAGGACACATACTTATTTTTATCAAACCTTTCCTCAATAACTCTTGCACTTGTTTATTTAATTCTTCATTCTCTATAGGTGTCATCCAATGTGTTAATTTATTAGGAAAACTAACTCCAGGAATTAGATCCATGCAATGACTAATACTTCTCATAGGTGGTAATCCATCTTCTACATTATCTAAGATTATGTCGTCATACTTAGTCAACAATTTATTTATCTCCTTAGGATGTTTTTCTACTGATCCTAAATTAGGATTCTTAGGAATCAAAGCATAACACATATTATCAATTTTCAAACCATTCAATAATTTCCTTCCTTCAACCAAACAAATTCTGACCGTAGTGCAATTCTCATTCTTAGGAGTCTCAACTAGGGATAATAATACTTGTTTCATCTCATTAGCTACAATAGTACACCTATTCCTTCTTCCATCATGTATATCTTGTATATCATACTTCCATAGCCTACCCAACAAGATATGACACACATCCATCGGCATAATATCACAAAGAACTTCATGATAATAAGATCCAATCTTCAATTTAACTAGGCATTGTTCACTTACCAGTACCTTATGATCATTCTTAATCAAGGAAATCTGATAAGGCTTCAAATATTTCAACCTCTACAACTTCAACTTATTCACCAGCTCCTTAGAGGCTAAGTTATCTGAACTACCACTATTAATGATCACTTTGCAATACTTTCGGTCAACTTTTCATCTTGTTTTTAAAAATCTTCTCCTCAATAATGAATCTTGATCTGTCTCCTCATGACATAGGGATCTCCTTACCATTAGGGATTCTCCATCTTTTTGTCATTTTAAAGATTCACTAGATTCTTCTTCTATAAAAGCATTTTTTTCATTGTTCTCAATCTTCTTACTTGAACTTCCTTGAGTACATTCAAAAGATCAATGTCCTTCACCACCACACTTGAAACAAGTTCCTCTAAAAATGTGATTTTCATCTCTCTTGGAATTTATGTCATCCCTTTGGTATGAGTTCTCTTCCTCAAATTTTTTCTTGCCTTTGCTATGATCTGAATAAGATCTACCTCCTCCAAAAGATCTACTTATATGTGATCTTCATCCTCTCCCTTTTTTTCTCTATTGTTATCTCTTGTTAGATTTATCCTCATTTTTTAGGGCATATTGGTAAGCTTCCTCTACACTTTGAAATTTGACAAAACTAATCTCATCTTGAATTGATGTCCTCAAACCATTCAGGTACCTTTCAAACCTTTCAACATCATTATCTATATGTCTAGATATGATATCCAATCCATAGAATTCTTTGGTATACCCCTTCACACTAAGATCCTTTTTCTTTATATTTTGTAACTTTCTAAATAAACTCACTTGGTAATCAACAGGTATGAATTTGGCCTTCAATTTTTTCACCATCATATCCCATGATTTTCTTTTATCCTTGTCTCTTCTTTGTCTACCGGTCTAAAAAATTTCCCACCACAATGATGTGTGTCCTTTTAACTTTGTGCAAGCATATTTCACCTTGTTATGTTTATTGGTGCCTTCATAATCAAAGTAATTCTCCATCTTTGTGATCCAATCAAGTAACTCATTGGAATCCAAGTTACCATGATAATCAAGTAGATTTAAATGTGGTCTTGCATTAACTCTAGTTAGGTCTTTTATAAATATATCATCTTCTTGTTCAAGTTTAGGTTCAGGTTGTGCTTCACCCTCTTTAGCTATTTATGCATTTGTTTCTTCCTCTACATCACTTAAATCTTCAATGTGTCAACCTCTCCTCTAGGTTGTTTCAACAACATCTAATCTAGCTATAATCTATCTCAACATATCCAATACAAATGGATCTAAATCTCTCCCTCCACCTCTAGAATTTCCTCTCCAATCCATCCTGAGAGAATCCTCCACAATTGCGGGTCATATCCTCACACTTCCACCCCACAACCAATAAGATTCAGGATTTCACCAACTCAAGAACCACGGTCTGCAGCAATAGAATCAAAAACTTTCTCTAATACCACTTGGTGCAGCCAAGGAAATGAGGAATCTCAAAGAAGTCAGTCCAATCCTTATAGCAAGAGTCACATAGTGTAAGAAACACAAATTATGGAGAGATATGAAAGACCTATATTTATATTATTATCCAAAAATCAAGTACAATGGATTTGCAACATGCATTCTTACAATCCAGGCAAACAAGTATGTTTAGAACCTTTTACATGTTATCTTTTATACTATCTATCATAAGCTCGTGCTGATAGTTCTAGCTACAAAAACTATACTAGTTCTCCATACTATAAATAGATCATTTACATTGGTTTATAAAGCATTCACAAGCATCAATTTGGCATAGGAAAGATTACATTCTCCAATAGCAGAAAAATGTATTACATTATAGGTCAGGACCTAAATCATAAGAATATCTCTCAAATAGGTAAAAAATAATGAGCGAACCCACAAGTAGATCAGCCATGCACATAATATCTTTGATATACGCACCATGAAGCTTCACATATCAGGAAACTCCTTTGCAAGATCAAAAAATACAAACTAACCATCAAACATGAAGAACATAAATGTCCTCCCAAAAATCCAAGAAATCTCTCAAGTGAAGAAGCCAATCGAGATGTGAACCTAAGCAAAGGTAAAACATGATTCCTGGAACACTCTATGAGGTGTCCAACAACAATTGATCCAAACTGAAGGAATGTTGAAAGAAACTTAGCAACAAACTAGACAACTGAAAAATAAAATATTTTTGGTTGATGCGAGATTTCCAAGATCCCAAGATGCTCTCACATCATTAGTAGCACCACCACCATCACCTCTACAACCACCTATTCCACCATCACCCTTGGGTCCTCCACCTCTAGCTCTACCTCCTCTAAACCTCACACCCCTTTTTCATCAAGGTCAACTGTCATCATCATTATCACTATTAGAATCATCTGAATTAGGGTCATCAATAAAATGCACTGACTCTCTAGGATCTATGAATCTGGGAAAGGGATACATAGTAGACCACTTCTCATACTCCACTATCATCCCTACATCAAGGGTATCTGATTGGTAGTCCCAAAACCTTCAACCAAATCTATAAAATGCATCATGAGCTATCCAAAATTCTTCAAATGGACCCCATAGACCTCTCTCAGCATGGACTTGAGCATACACTATCAAACCTTGTCGCATCCCCTGAATAAGATCAAACTATTGTATAAATTGAGAAAGGATGAACCACTCAAGGATGAAAGGTTTTTGTCTAATCAACCATCATGATACAAACACATAGGGAATCTCATCCTGATCCTCTGGAAAAATCTCATAACTAATGTATGGTTTCTAGAAAACTGTGTCAATGTCATCAATTTATCTCTTCCAGTACTCTAGCTTTCACAGCCAAGCATTATAATGAATCCATGGTATAAATAGATATATGGTCTCCCCATAGGATAATCTTTGTCTACAATTAGTCCAGTAATTGGGAGGTGCTTCCAATCCCATATCTGTAGAAGCACAACTCTCATAGAAAGTGTTGTATTACCTCTCTAAACCACCTGATGAAGCTCATGATACAACTAAGAAAAAATACATGACCCCCATGAAAATGTATGAGGATGAGAAAGCATGTCCTCCAAAATCTGGCCCCAACCAACTAGAAATTTGTGTGCTCTCCAATTTGACATCATAAATCCTTTAATCAAATCTTCTAACATTGAGGGAAGTGAAACATATCTCTATTGCATGAATCTCCAGTGAATGGTCTCATCGCCAATAGTGTTATCTTGGAACACCCATTCGAATGCCTCTCCATCATACACCTAATCATAATATACGAGCTCTCCCATGACATAAATTTGAAGAATATGATATACATCCTTAGGAGTAATTACCATCTTGCCCATCAGTAAATGAAAGGTGTTATGATCAAAATGTCATCTCTTGGCTAATGTTGTCAATAAACTCTTGTTCACATGAAACTGAGGCATATCTAGCCAAAATAAGAAGCCACACTGACCAATCACCTATCTCTCCTCTCTGGTCAAATCAAGGATCATCCTAAATGACTCAGGATATTAACCTATTATATTCAGTTTCTAAAAGGAAACCTATTTTCAAGTCACAC
Source organism: Thuja plicata (assembly GCA_018584345.1). Taxonomy (NCBI): domain Eukaryota; kingdom Viridiplantae; phylum Streptophyta; class Pinopsida; order Cupressales; family Cupressaceae; genus Thuja; species Thuja plicata. Next base: position 616,884 of record MU228351.1, on the reverse strand, counting down.
ACATATCACTCAGTCAATCATCAAGTTGATCATCAAGCGTCAAAAAAACATTATATCATCTATTTTTTCAAGTGAGATTTGAAACAATCTCGTTGAATGCATCAAATTACGTTCCTCTACATCTTGAGGACGGAAAATCATCAATCAATCTATCCTATCAAATTGAGATCAAAACAAAATCAACAAAATTGATTCGACTAACATCATACAAATTGACTTCAAAAAATCATTAATTAATCTAAACATTATCCAAATCGAGAAATCAATCACCAAAACTGAATTTTATCATCAAAAAACAAGAAGAGAAACTTTTAGAAAACATGATGTTCTACATTATGAAAGCGATGTAACATCAAACATGAAAAAAAAAATCAAACGTGATACAAAATAGTAAAAATGATGTTTTGTTGCAAAGGCGACATTAGACATTGTGTACACAATGAAACTTTGGGCAAAAATTCTTTCATATGCAAAAGTGATGCAATAATTTGCATTAGCGACGTACAAATTATCCTAACTACCCTAGCATGAGTGACACAACATGGTGCATAAACGATGATAAAGTTTACATTAGGGACCAAGTAGGGCGTAAAAGTAATGAAACATAGAAAATCTAGGGTTTTATGTCAAAATGATACAAATTGATATAAAATGAGCTAAAATGAACTAAAAACAATACATTCATGCAAAAATATCAGAGACTCATCGGAGGTGCGTAGGCCCGAGGTCTTTGGAAATGTCTACTCTTCTCAAACTGGTGTTGCTGGATCATAATAACCATTTTCGCCTTGAGAGTAAAAAAACAAGGTCAAGGTGAAAATAGAAATGGGATAGTGCAAATGAATAGTAAAAAGTCAATTTTTACCTTATATATTTCAATTTTGGACCTTTTAGAGGGTATTTTTTGACCAATTAATTAAAAAAGGAGACAATAAATTCAAAATTTTCACCAAGGCGTGATTTAAAACTCAATATTTTATTTGCGAAATGAATCAAAATCTAAAATCATTAAAATTTTGAAAAAATCATTAAAAACTCATGAACAATGCAAAAACCACCTAAGCATCAGATAATCATTTTGATTCCTTTCTCGAGGGGCATATCATCATCAAGGAACAATTTTTTTAAATTGCTCCATTTTTCAAAATTGGAGATATCAGACGTTGAAATTTCAAAATCAGAATTGGGGTGTCAAAATCAATCAAAATTCAAATCAAGGATTCATATCAAGGGTTTATCATCATTAGGGAAACATAAAGTCATCAAATCAATCTAGTTGGCATCTTGACATCAAATCATCGTAGAAAATCATCGAAATCATAATCAAAAATCAAATTATTCTTTGAATCAACACATTTCGCATGTTAATTCAAAGATGGGCAAATGTATACACCTAAAAATGGTCAAAAGAAAATATTAATTAAATTCAAGCCATTTAGATTAAATAAAATAAAAAATCAATTAACTATGAAATTAAATTAACCATTTGATTATATAGTTCATTAATTAATTAATTCTAAACAATTCAAATATCATACATGGCGAATTTAATTAATTATTTGAATTAATTACTCCTACAAAGTCTTACCTACCACTACATGACAAAAATCAAATTGACCAATGGGAGATGAGAATCAAGTGCACATTGATCACTCCAAAGCTTTTCAATCTTCACCATTTCATCTTAAAAGGGAATCTTGTCCACTCAAAGGGGACACATCATCAAACTTCACCTCAACTATACCTTGATCATGGTTAATAAAATTCACCCCCTACACCTTGGGAAATCCTATAAATAGTATGCATAATTAGAGTAAAATCATCCACCTTCATGTAGAGTAATTGCATAATTCTAGTTTAGTCACCCTCTTCAATCAAAGCATAGGTGATGAGCCTATAAAATGTCATATTTATATTCCTTGTCTATAACACTTTAACCTATACTTTCAATATCTTTCCAAAGTCATTTCCATATAATACCTTGATTTATGAAGCATTAACTATGATTAATGATTTATTGATTAGCATTTGTATGTCTAGCTAGTTAATGCTAAATTGTGATCAAATATTATGATAAATGGTTATTATTAAATAATAAGTGTTTTGAGATGATTAACATGTTTTTTTTTAGATATTTGAGTCGTTCATGCATCTGGAAAGAAGGAGAAGAAAGTTGACACTTGTCAACATTCAGCAGTTGCTGGAAATGGAGAAAAAGTCAACACCCAGTTTCAGAATAGTGAGCATATCTCCCACGTTTCTTAATGAAATCCATATTTTCTTAATGATTCAGAAAGATAAGAAGGATTAACAACAACCCTTTTTATGGTTTTAGTTAAATCATAGGAGTTGAAGAGAAACACACGTTTGAAGTTTACTACAAAAAAAGTGGTAACAGAAAAGACAGCAGAAAAAGTCAAAAACTAGTTTCAGTAAAATAGGCATATCTCACTCAATGATTGATGAAATAAAAATTTTATTAATTATTTGGAAATAAGAAAAGGAGGATTAACAACCCTTTTAACTGTTTGAGTTAATTCACAACAATTAATGAGAAAAGTTCATCTGAAGTTGACTGAGTAAAAGGTGGCGAGTTTAAAGGCAGCAGTTAAGGAATGACTTCTAGTTTGATTTGAACTCTTCCACCTCTTGTTTATCTCATGGATCTGAAATTGTTGAAGTCATAAAACAATGGATTAACTTGTGAAAATAATAATTTATGAGTCCTAAATAATTATGACATGTATTTATGCACATTTTCAGCCATATGTGTATATTCATGTTGTAAGTGTTTGAAGAGGATTAGAACACTCTCAACTCCTTTCGGTTTGTTCTTTATTAGTTTTTTGGGGAATAATTCATCTCCTTGATGTTGTGGGAGAAATTAAATGTATCACAAGTTTTTGAGTTTCTAATTAATCCAACTCTCAAGCCTCATATATATATATGAGCTCTTGGTTGAGTTGAGGGAATGATTAGATGATTAGGGAGTATCTAGTTTGTGCTAAGTCTTGTTAGTAGTGTCTTTGTTTAATCAGCAAGTTTGATATCAGTTGATGTAATAATTTTGATTTGCAATAAGAATATGATTTCAGAAATTGAGCTTGTACATTGAATATTGAATACTTGTAACTAAGATTGTAGCCACTCAAGAAAAGGCCACTTGAGATACTATGACTCTATAACTGTTTAGAGTAGTTTAGATTATAGTTCAAATGCTTAGTGTCTAGTAATGTGTTGTTTGAGATCAGTTATGTTGCAATGATGTTAATTCTAGTAGTTTTGTACCATCTGCAGCCACTATTGTAGCAATTTACACAGCTTCCTGCAGCCATTACTGTGCAATTTCCTGCAGCCATTACTGGGGAGTTAGATTCATTTCCAGCATTGTTATGTTTTTAGTTTTGCAATGATAGAATAACTCAAAGAATCCCATAGTGCATATACTTTGTAGATTCATTTCAAGTATACATCCTCGGGTTGATACTTTAAATGTGCCTTCATATTAAGGAGGATAGCTACTCGGTAGGATGTCCAATCCCTGAGTCATGGTAATTGCCTAGTTTTTGATCCCTTTATGAAGCCAAACAATAGGCACAATGCTAGTTTGTATATCAATTCTTTATTTTGAGCATTGTTATAATGGAAAACCCTAATTTCATCTTAATGTTCTTGATCATTTAGCATAGAATTTTCAATCATCATAGCTTAATTCATCTCATACAATCATTTTCAAAGTTTTCATTTGAAAATCAATTTTTCAGTTGAGAGCATTAATCAAGTCCTTATAATTAGAGAGCAATATGATGCTCATGATTGTTTTCAATTCATTGTTTAACTAGTTTCTTATCAAAAATGAGTTGAAAGATCATATTAATATCCTATATAGGTTTGTATTATTTGAATTAAACACACATAGATAACCATGGGGACCTCCTAAATGAGTGAATCCTCAATGGAAAAAACCACAGTGGCAACCAAATCAGCCACAATGGCAGAAAAACCAACCTCAGGGGAAACAAAATCAAAATTATTTTCAACCGTAGAAAAATCAAGGTGCAAAGAGACCTTGGGGATAATCCCCAACTCTTCTTACTAGACCAAATAAACCTAATGAATAGGCAAATCAATCAAAGATCCCATCACAACCTGTTCCATACCCAAATAACACTCGAACTCAACAAAATTTGAATGTTGAAACTAACCTTGCTAGTTTTAATGCAATTGAAACCAATGACATTTAGTTAAGGAATACAAATGTTCCTTCAAAAAAAGATGTCTTGAGCCAAGAAGAGGAGAGGGTAGAAAAAAAAAAACAAATACCAAGTTCTTGAAAAAATGAATGCATTCCTGGCAAAGCACCATTTCGAAAGAATTTTAAGATGGATCAAGAAGCTCTTGACAGCTCCCAAATAGATCATGATAGTATTGCAGACTCACAACTTCTTTGAGAGTTGAAGAAAATCAACATTAAAATTCCTTTATTTCATACTATCAAGGATATTCTAGAGATTAATCAATTAATCAAATCACTCTATATTAAAACACCGGGAATAAAAAGTAAAATGCCTTCAACTATTTAATTTGTAACTAAACTTACAAATGTTTTATCAGGAAATTGCTTCCACGGAAATATAGTGACCCTGGGAGTTCTGTGATTATTTTAAGTATAGGAGGGTTAGATATACCTAATGTATTGATAAATCTAGGAGAATATATTAATGTTATCATTGTTGATATATCTAAATAATTAGGAATGACAAGTGTTTGATGCACAATAATTATGCTTAAGTTGGCAAATCAATCTATTGCTAAACCGAAAGGTGTTATGGAGAATATCACAAATACTATAGATACTTGAGATTAACCTATGGATTTCATAGTTTTTAAAGGAGGGAATAAATAAATAGTATATCCATTAATTTTGGGAAGGCCTTGGTTAGAAAAAACTACAACATTGATAGACTGTAGGTCACGAAGTATGACAATATCAAATGTTTTTTTAAGAAAAAGTAACTCTCATTATATCATCTAGCAAAGCCTACATTAGAAATGGATACCCCACTTTGGGTATAATAGGAAATGGATGTAGAGGGGGATGGAGTGGTAGAGTTGGACATGGTAGTACTGATGGATCATTTTGATGAATTTCAAGAGTTTATTAAAAACAAAAAAGTTTTAAATAAACTTCTCAAAATTGTGTACCCCAAGAAAATACTATGAGTTAAGAATCTATAGAGAAAGGGGAGGATGGTGATAAAAGTGTACATCACTCTAAAACACACCCTTGTTCCTTGAACACACTTATAGGTGAACCATCTGAAGAATCTAAATAAATAAATAATTTTTTGGTAAATGGCGACAAACCTCTCTTCATAAGTTCAAATCTATTTGCCAAACAAGAAGAGGAGTTAAAACAAGTGTTGGAAAAAATCCCAGAGGTATTTTCTTGGGAGTACAAGCACATGAGAGGAATCCACCCAGAAATGTGTACTCATCACATTTATGCTAAATATGTTAAACCTATTAGACAAGGGCAGAGAAGAATTAATCCAGCTCTCAGAGATTTCTTTAAACAAGAAATATAAAAATTGCTGCAAGTAGGATTTATTTATCCTATTTCTAGCAGTCAGTGGGTTTATCCATTAGGCATAGTACCTAAGAAAAATGGTAAATGGTGTGTGTGTGTTTAGATTACAAGGAATTAAATAAGTCCACTAAGAGAGATTATTTCCTTTTTTTATTTATAGACCAGGCATTTGACAATCTAGTTGGCCATAATTATTTCTCTTTTCTTGATGGATTTAGTGGATATAATCAGATCCAAGTAGCTCATGAAGACCAAGAAAAGGCTACATTTACTTTCCCTTGGGGAAATTAGGCTTATAGGTTCTTTTTAGTACCTCTCATGTTTTCATTCTAATCTATGACTAATTTTGACCCGAGAGACACTTTGATTTTATTACTGGATTATTTGCATGATGAGATGCTTCGATGACTTTACATTATTTTGATTACCAATATCATAGTTGTTAGATGCTAGATGATGTTGCTATTCAGTTTGAACATATCATCATGATGATGCTAGTGATGTAACATGATGCTTTATGCTGATGCTTGGTTTATTTTGTATCCGAACTTGGAATGTGGAGTATATTTATATTCAATGGATGTTATTGGACTCTTTATTCTGGTGCTTTTATACTATGGATATTTGTCTTTTAATTTTAGTAGATATATGCTCATTTGGCTATGAATGGTTATTTAAATACTTTAATTTTAATGTGTTATCATTTGATTATATATTGTGATGTTGTACTGCACCACCATTATGCATTTTGCATGTTGGTGATAGTATGAAATGAGATGGAGTTATAGTCACTTGCTTGCGAGATCTACACGATGTCTTGTTCTCTTTAAACGTGATTATGTGTTTGTGTGTGCTTTGGATATTTATATAATTGAGTAGCTACACTTGATTTTTGCTTGTTTACTGATCAGGTACTAGGTACATTCATCCTGAATATGGGATTCGAGTGTGTACCTATATCCTCAGCAGTGGCACCAGGAGATAGTGACCTTGACCGTTCATCTTAAGCCAATGTCGTCCCTATATGGGTGACATATCCATAGTATTTTTATTATTATTATCCCTCCAGTTATTGTGGTAAATCTAGATTCATAATGCATTATGTTATTTGACCAGTGAGCATGTTTGTGCATTTAGGGTTCTGTAGTTGTCGCATAAATGATTAATTAATATTGATTTAATTATTTTTTGGGGGAATTTTAATGTTTGGTATTATTTTAACTATTTCCTACCTAATTTTCCGTAGTCGTATTCTAAATTCTTGGAATTATTTTAATTATTTTTTGGGAAATGACCAATTAGTTTATTAAGTGGATTAATACTCTAATTTATAAATCCTTTTATAAAAGTGGTTATATTAGGAAAAAAGGGAATTTTTGGACTTCACTTTTCATTTTATGATTTTCAAGTTTAATGTTTTTGCTCCAAAACCCTCTTTGGAGAATTTGATCTTTTGCTCATTGTCAGAGATTGGCTCGTCAGACCGTCGCGAGGATAGGCTTGTTGGATTCGTAGCGGGGATCTCCATTTTCTCCATGATTTTCAACTTTATTGGAGTCTTCTCCATTTTTATCTCTTCATTCCAATTTTTTGAGCATTTGGAGTGAGTTTGGGCTTTCTCATTTTTAATGGTTTACTCTATTTTAGTCAATTATTTTGATTTCTAAATGTCTTGGGGGTTGATGAATAGTGTTCCCCTCCATTTTTATGTGTTTCCATGACCCAGTTGGGTGGGAATGAGTATTTATGTATTTTCCATGTTTGAATTGTTAAGTTATACCTAGTTATGTTGCCGGAATTTGTATGTGTACTCGGAACTTGAATTTTATTTTATTTTTGGTAGTTTGGGAATATTTTGGAAGTGGTTTTTTTATTCGTCAAATTCTGAGATGTTTCCAGTTTTTGGTGTTTTGGTGTCACCTCATTTTGTGTGTCACCTAGCTTTTGTTTGTTGCCCTTTTGGCATATTTTAAATTATGTTTATAGTAGCCTTTTCTACAAGGAGTAGGATCATCAACTCAAAATGGATAGAGGAGATTATAAGCATATTTATATCTCAATCTAAAAGTGCTCAGTCAGCGTAATTTTGTGGTTTTGGCCTTTGGCCAGTTTTGTAGGAAATTTGTTATCTTTTGGTTTCCACTTGGTCGTGATTCCCGCTTGTGCTATTATATTTCTTCTCATTGTTGTTCCTGGTTCTAGCCCCTTGCATATTGATGGTTTCATTATTTAAGCGATGTTGATTGTGCCTACCCATGAGCATGTGAGTGTGCCTATGGTGGATCTTGCGAGATATGAACTTTGGATATAGGCCAGTTGAGTATTTGATCATTTTGGGTTTGGGTTGGAAAATTGTATTGCCTTGTGGCACTCATCATATGGTGAGAAAAGGTATGTATGGGTAGATGTGTGGAGTGGCTTCTCCTATTTATCCCAACCTAGACATGGCCGAAAGGGTAACGTGAAGAGGTTTAATAAAGTGATAACCAATTAAACACATGGGTAATAAAAATTAATGCAAGATAAGAGAACCCATGTATGGTATGAGGCCTCCTGAGGGAGTTGATTGACCATAACATACATCGCTTGGGCTACTACAAGCCGAATGCAAGGGTGTGGTATTTGTACGTCAACCAGTCTCTTGTGTAAGCTGGTATGAGGGCACAGTATGAGGCCTCCCAAGGGATTTGATTGAATATACCACATAATTCTTGGGCTAGTACAAGCCAAGTGATGACTCTCCACTAAACTCCCTACATAGTAATCTTAGTGTGTTCTGAGTAGTGAACTGGAATACTGCATTTGCATTCATGATCATATGTCTACCTTGAGTCATGCATTGGTTGGCATGTGTGTAGCCTCTTGTGTGTGTGTGTCTTATATAAATATGGTCGAGTCATTATCTCCATGAGCACGGTGTGGTGGACCTATGGGTTCCACATGGTTGGTTGGAATTGCTAACCTATACAACTGCTGGGGATCAGAGTATAGAGATGATCTTCTTCCAGCTATAGGATTGGAGCTTGATGCTCATTTGTTCTTCAGGTTACCTTTGGTGGTTTCTACAGTTATCTTGTATCCATTTTAATGTAATGGTTGTAGATGATCTTGATGCTTTATTCTTTCAATTATTTTATAATTATGCTTTTGGGGCAATTGAGTGTCTACCTCCTTGATTTGACCATTTTTGGCACTACTCAGTGTGGAGTTTACCTTTTTGTTTTGCTTAAATTTTTCTATCTTTTATCCTTGGTCTGAAGATGCAGCTTCTTGTATAAGTAGGTATATGCTCTCGTATGAGTTACTATAGGTTCTCATATGGAACCTTGTAGGGTCTTGTACAAGTTCCTGGTGCTTGTATTGGGATTTTCTAGTTTCATGTATGACTCCCTATAGATAATCGTACAATACCATATGTATACCCGTATAAATTCCTACCTGAGTTACTCGTACCACGGACAAAGGGCATTTTTTCCCTCAACTGAAAGATGCCAGTTAGTTTTTTGGATACCCTTTTTTGGAGTTACACCTTCCCAAATTAGAACAGTTTGAGTATCAGACACTTTGGGGTAATTGAATGTAGTCTTTGTTCGACTTGGCGTATTAAATTGGTAAATGAATTTGTATGATTCAATCATGGTAGGAATTATACTTTGGGTATAAAAAAGGGTATTGTTGTGGGTTAGCCTAGTAATTTGGATGAACCTTGTATGCTAATCATGTAGATGGAAAATGAATCATGGTTATTGTTAGGGCTTGGGAATCTTAGGATTCCAATTAGTATTTTGCTTGTGATATGTTATATGTTGTTTACTTATTTTTTTTAAAAAATTGTTACCTTAACTCTTGTTTAATCCTTGCATCCAAGGATTCACAAGCGGGGCATTACATCTGGTATCAGAGACAATTTTTAATGCTAGGATCTTTATATTATGCTCCCATTGTGTTAGTTTAAGTGTTGGAATGTGTATATATTTTTATACTTGTTTCTTTTATCTCGTTATTCTTGTGGTGTGTATTTTTATATTATCGTGTGGTTCTGACCCTTGCCTTGTTGGCCTATGAAGGATGCCTCCTGCACGTAGACATGAATGGGGTCATGACCGACAGAATATCAGTCAAAATGAACATGAGGAAGAACACTATGAGGAGGAGCATCATGAGGAGGAACATAGGTAGGAGGAAAGGAAGAGAGATAACCAGGGTGGTGTAGAGGCATTGGTTCCTTTTCTTCAGGAACTCAGCTTGGTTGCGGCCTAGAGTTGATGGTTCACAGCATGAGGGCTCATAGGGGGAGATTCTTGGATGTGTGAGAAGGGAGAGGGAAGGAGAGAGTGTGATCATTCTCATATGCCACTCAGTGGAAGAGGAGCTCATAGGAGAGGCAGGGTTGTGGGTGATGAGGACACTACCCATTTGGATATGATGAGAGACCTCATGTAGTCTTGACCACTATTATTTGATGGTAAGAGAGGAAGCTATAAGGCCGAGACATGGTTGCTAGACCTTGGATGTTGCTTCACTATTTATCCCTATGCCAGAAACATTATAGCCTTTTGTGTGGTCACGTACCTGAGAGATCATGCTTCCACTTAGTGGCATATAGAGGAGTAGAAGATCCCAATCAGTCTTGCAAACCTCACTTGGGAGATATTTGAGGAGTGGTTCAGAGAGGTTTCTATCTTCTTAGTATAGAAAGATTTGTGTAGATGATTTTCATGAGATCCAACAGGGTACCATGTCGGTGGACCAGTATGAGAAAAGGTTCTTCGAGCTAAGGTAGTATTCCACCTATAACCAAGACGAGGTCCTCTTGACTCATCACTTTGTTTGGGGCCTTAATGGCTCTATTATTAGAGACATGCATTTGCATCATTCTTGGACAATAGCATTTGTCATCGATAAGGAAAGGATTTTTTAGAGCAATGTGGCAAAGGGATTTAGTAGTAGGGAAGGTTCATAGAGCCATAGTGCATGACCTACAGGGCCAGCTGCACCATCTACTCAAACATAGTTTTTTGTGTCATCCCATACTCAGTCGATACCTTGGTAGGGAGGTCATCCTCTTTTTATTTGACTGCACCATTCTCAAAATTGGAAAAATGGCCATAGTTTGGGTACCCAAGGAGGGAAGGGGCATGTTCAGAAACAGGGAAACTAGACATAGTATAGTCGGCAAGCTCAGAGTGTTCAATCAAGCTCTAGTAGAGATTTTTCAACATTCCATTGTATCCTAGAGTGGACGTGGTTATGTTGGAGGACTGTGTTTCTCTTGTGGTTAGCAGGGACACAAGGCAGCGATGTGTACTCAGAAGTTGTCAGCAGGTCAGAGAAGGGGTGCAGTCATGTCAGAGCCTACAGTCGGGGAAGCAGGTGGGTCCCACAAAGTATTTTTAGTGTTTGACAACAGTCAGGACAAGCATCAGGGCACCATAGTTGAGGGTAAAGGTGTGTTACACAGTATTTCTACTATTATTTTATTTTATTCCAGTGCTTTAGATTTTTATTTGACCCTGTCTTATTTAGCGATGTGGGCTAGTAGCAGCATGACAAGTTGATAGGTGGAAAGTTGAGTTAGCCATGAGATCCAAAGTGTCCATGGATTCATTTTTCCATAGTTATGTGTTGGATTTGGGCACCTTCACCACCACTATAGACCTTCATATATTACCCTTAAGTTCTTATGGCATTGTGTTGGGTATGGATTGGTTAGCTTTTCACCAGGTGAGTATTGATTATTGGCATAAGTTGGTGCAATGTGTCAGTGACATAGGTGGGTGCATTGAGCTTATAGGGCTCTAGAGACCTATTTCACTCTATATGATCTCAGCTACATAGCTGAAGAAAAGTATGTGACAGGAATATCAGTTGTTTGCAGTGTCTGTTAGTGACCTTGATGAGGCTGAGGCTTGACATAGTATAGTCGGCCATCTTAGAGTGTTCAGTCAAGCTCTAGTAGAGAGAGTTTTCAGCAGTCTAGTGTACCTTAGAGTGGATGTGGTTATGTTGGAGGACTTTGTTTCTCTTGTGGTTAGTAGGGACACAAGGCAGCGATGTATACTTAGAATTTTTTGGCAGGTCAGAGAAGGGGTGCATCCATGTTAGATCCTACAGTCGGGGAAGCAGGTAGGTCCCACAGAGTATTTGTAGTGGTTGACAACAGTCAAGATGAGCACCAGGGCACCATAGTTGAGGCTAAAGGTGTGTTACATGGTATTTCTACCATTGTTTTAGTTGATTCTAGTGCTTCAAATTTTTCTATTTGACCTTGTCTTGTTTAGCGATGTGGGCTAGTGGCAGCATGACAAGTTGATAGGTGGCAGGTTGAGTTAGCCATGAGATCCAAAGTTTCCATGGATTCATTTGACCATAGTTATGTGTTGGATTTGGGCACCTTCACCACCACTATAGACCTTCATGTATTACCCTTAGGTTCTTATGGCATTGTGTTGGGTATGGAGTGGTTAGCTTTTCACTAGGTGAGTATTGATTGTTGGTATAAGTCGGTGCAGTGTGTCAGTGATATAGGTGGGTGTGTTGAACTTATAGTAGTCTAGAGACCTATTTCACTTTGTATGATCTCAGCTACACAACTGAAGCAAAGTATGTGATAGGGATGTCAGTTGTTTGTAGTGTCTGTTAGTGAACTTGATGAGGCTAAGGCTCGACAAGTGACTCTTGATGATCATCCACTCCTCTGTGAGTTTTCCAATGTGTTTCAAAATGAGATACTAGGTATGTCACCTAAGTGCGACATTGATTTCCACATTGATCTCATTCCTGGAGCTGAACCTATTTCTCGGGCACCTTACCATGTGACCACTCAATACTTGAGTGGGCTTAATTTGCAACTAGAGGAGTTGTTGGCCAAAGACCATATTCATCCTATTGTATCCCTATAGGGTGCACCATTCATCTTCATGAAGAAGAAGGATGGATCCTTGCGCTTGTGCATTGATTACCAACAGTTGAATAATGTGAAGGTGAAGAACTGATATGCCTTTTCAAGGATTGATGGTTTGTTTGATCAACTGAAGGGAGAGAGAGTGTTCTCAAAGATTGACATGAAGTTGGGATACCATCAGCTTCAAATCAAGGAGGACAATATTCATCGGACAACTTTTCGTACACACTATGGGAATTATGAGTTTATGGTTGTACCTTTTGGGCTGACCAATGCACCATCAGTATTCATGAGTTTGATGAATGATGTTTTTTGCACACACCTCGATCGGTTTGTCCTTGTTTTTATTGATGACATAATGATTAATTTGAATACCATTGAGGAGCATGAGATCCATTTGTGTCAGGTATTGCAGTGTCTATGTGACCATAAGTTGTATGGCAACCTAGCCAAATTTGATTACTTCTAGACTGAGGTCAAGTATTTGGGGCACATCATATTAGATGATGGTATTGCAGTAGATCCTTCTAAGATCCAAGCTATCATGGATTGACCAGCACCTAGGAGTGTTCCTAAGGTTTGTAGTTTCATGGGTTTAGCAGGTTACTACCATCATTTTGTGAAGGATTTCTCCTAGTTGGCTCATCCTATCACCTATCTTCAGATGAAACGGAAGAATTTTTTTTTGACCGAGCAGTGTGAGTCAAATTTTGAGGCTCTTAAGGAGTGTTTGACCAATGCACCTATCTTGGCAATGCCAGATCCTACATGTGAGTTTATGGTGTGCACTGATGCATCTTTGGAGGGTGTGGAGGGCAGTTCTCATGTAGGAGGGATGAGTGATTTCTTATGAGTCCTAGAAGCTCAAGGACCATGAGTTGAACTACCCCACTCATGATTTGGATTTATCGATGGTTGTGCGTGCACTAGTGCATTGGAGACATTTTCTTTTGGGTCACAGGTTTGAGATGCATAGCAATCATCATAGCCTGCAGTATATCTTCTCCCAGCCAAACCTAAATGCACGACAACATCCTTGAATGGAGTTCTTGTGTGAGCACAACTTTTATGTTCATTACATCAATGGAAAGGAGAATGTGGTTGTAGATGCCTTGAGAAAAAGGAGGCATGAGATTTTGGTTTTGTCTTTAGGTGTGGATTTGTGTGGCTGGGTCCTTGAGGGTTTTCCTAGTGATTTGTAGTATCAGGAGGTTAGAGAAAAGATTGAGTCTGGACGTACCCTTTCTAGGAACTTTATAGGTTACTCATTGGAGTCGGATGGACTTTTGTGGCATCATAAGGATATTTATGTACCGGAGTCAGGATATCTTCATTCTTTGATTTTGTCAAAAGCACACCGTGCATTCCGCACATCCTAACGTCAAGAAGATGCATGTCGATCTCATATAGTTATACTTTTGGGCAGGGATGAGGTGTGATGTTTTTTATTTTGTTTCTCGATCTCTGGAGTGTCAGAGAGTGAAGGCAAAGCATCAACATCCCATGGGTCTTTTGCAGCCACATTATATTCCCGAGTGGAAATGGGATACCATATCCATAGATTTTATTACAGGGTTACCTATGTCATCACATTTCCATGATGCTATTATGGTGACAGTGGAAAACTTATCCAAGGTAGCTCACTTTTCACCCATGAGGGAATCATATAATGTTTCCTCAGTAGTGCATGTGTTATTGGAGGATATTGTTCGGTTGCATGATATTCCTCATAGGATTATATCAGATAGGGATCTATTTTTCACTTCAACATTGTGGACATTTATTTTGCATGCCCTCAGCACATAGCTCAATTTTAGCTCTTCTTATCACCCATAGACATATGGATAGAAAGAGTGGGTGAATCAAGTTCTTAAGGACATGCTTCGCATGTACATGATGGATCAAAAAACAAGGCAATATGACTAATTGTATTTGATTGAGTTTACTTATAATAATTGGTGCAAGAGCACCTAGGATAACCTCCATGTTTGTTCATTTTGGCTTGTACTTGACATTAGCCAATTCAAGATAGGTTATTTTTTTTTCAACCTTATGAGGTCTTAGCAATGTAGGCTAAGTGAGTTAGTCTTTAGGACTAAGGTCACATCAATAGCCATTGTTTGTAGTTTTCATTCTTATGCTTAGTTGTTAGTTGATGGATTAGAGTCATGAATGTGTCCTAACCTCATAAATGAGGACATAGAGATGCCATAGGGTCTTTAATGGTCTTGGATCCTTGAAATAGAGAGGATAGAGGTCCTAAAATATAGGGAGGGGGCATAATTTAAAAGATGCCAAAAGTTGTTATTTTGTTGTCATGACAACATTTGCAATAATTTCAAATGTTGCTTGCAATACAGTTACATCAGATTCTCCTTGATTCTAAGAGTGGGGAATCGACCAAAAAGACCCTAAAATGGTGGAAGAAGGAATCTAGTGTATGGGAGACTCGAATCAAGAAGTTAGTGGTTGATTATAACAAGTTAGAAGTGAATAGAACTCTGCAAATTCTGAGTTTTCAGTAATCCCAAGCATTTTGTGTTGACAGTCACATTGGATGGATTGATAGCTTAAAAATAATGATTTTTTTGTGTTCTTAGGAGGATTAGAGACACTTTTCATTTAGTAAGTTAGTTGATTAGAGTTATTATACAGTCATAGTTAAATTGTTTTGTAACTAGGAGGTTCATTGGTCCTGTCCTGACCAGTCAGTCAAGTCATGGCTCCCCCATGACATCTAACCATGGGAAACACCTAAGGATAGATGGAAATTATAGGGGAGTCGGTAGTGTACATAGTTGTAGAGTTAGGAGTTGGGTAAAGGAAAGTAGCTATTTTTAGAACCAAGCCCTAGGCGAGCATGCACTGTCCAGTTAGAGGTTTGGAGAAGAAACATTGAGTTGTCTTGAGCAAGAGAAGAAGGTACTGTAGGATCCAAGTACATTTATAGTTAGGGTTTAGTGTTACCTTGTTATGCTAGGTTGGTTGAGTTCATTCCAATCAGTGAGGACAAGTTTTGAGTGAGTTTTACATTGTGTTGCAAACTGTCCTGGTTTTTAGGCCTATTACCCCTATAAGACCTAGTTTATAGGAACCCTATGGATGGATGAATTAGGGGTTTGAGAATTAAAAAATTCTTTGTAAAGTTGAAAAGGGTATCTAGATATGGTCTTAGAAGTTTGAGGTCTTTGGAAAATTTTTGCAAGAATTGAGAAAAACACACTATGTAGAGCTACAAGGAGATAAGCCTAATTAGGCCTCTTGAAGATACAAACTTCAACTCAACTAAAAATTGAAAGGATATTCCTCAAGATGGATCCCAAATTGATAAAATGTAGTTTCTACATGGTGTTGGACACCCCTGCAAGTTTTCATAAAGTTTAGCGTGGAAATTGACACTTAGAATCTTCTAGGTGCAAGTTGGAGAAGTGGAGATTTGAACTAACTATAGGGTGTTAGTCTTTCAAAGGGTGAAGAACAAGTGGAGGCTCTTAGAGGAGAGTAGGTTTAGGACTTAGTTAATTATCTAATCCTAATAATGATCTAGAGGAGATTAGGATCCTTGGAGAAGATAAGGAATATCTTCTTAGTAGATTGTGCAAGCAAGCCCCTTGGAACTCTAACATCATATTGGTATCAGAGCTTGATTAAAGATCAGGCTTGTGGTGGATGTTTCAGCCTACTGAATTAGTGGGAGAGAATACACTTGGAGGATCAAAAAAAGACAAATTCATGGTTACTAATGATGAGTTAGCCAAAAAGGTGGAAGAACAAGAAGAAGACAACAAGTCGTTAAGAAAAAGGTTGTCTCAAATGGAGCAACTCTTGGGAGAAGTCCAAGACAAAGATGAGAAGATGAAAGATAACATTGACCAGAAAGAAGAAGAAGAAGCAAGGGAGAAAGGAGTGGATATAAAAGAAGAAGCTCCAACCCCTAACCCTATCAATGACCAAGAACCCTTTTTAAAGGCATTGAAGGCTTTGAGTGGTAAAGCTTTGGAGGGTGTGCCACTATTTAGTGGACAAATGGATACAGATTCAGTAGTGGATTGGATAGAAAACATAGAGAACCATTTTGAATGTGATGGTATCACAGAGGCCCAAAAAGAGAATGTGGCCAAGTCAAGATTGAGAGGTTCATCTCTCACATGGTGGAATTTTGTTCAAACTAAAAGAGAGAAGGAAGGAAAGAGGCCTATAGCCACATGGAAGGGCATGGTGACTAAGATGAAGCAAACCTATTTTCTTGATGATTATGAAGTGAAGCTACATAGAAGGAGACATAATCTCAGATAGAAAGACTTAGATGTCCAAGACTACACTGAAGAGTTCCAAAAGTTGTGCCTACAGTCACAAGTGGTTGAAGATGAAAGCATGAAGCTAGCTAGGTATTTGAATGGACTTAAATGGTCTATGCAAGAAGACATGAGTCTAGTGAACTTCAAAACCATCTTCCAATGTTATCAAATGGCCTTGAAGATAGAGGAAAAAGGCAAGAGGAAGAAAGAACAAACTTCTAAAGGAAGAGGTAGAGGAAGAGATAGTAGAGGACAAAGAGGTGGATATGGTGGAAGGAGTTCAGAATCAAGGACACAAGGAGAAGTCAAATACAATGAGAAATAAGAAGCAAGTTCTAGTAGAGGTGGTAGAGGAAGGAACTCCAATTTTAGAGGTAGCATTGGTGGACAAGGAAGAGGCAATTACTTTTCCAATATGAAATGTTACCATTGTAACCAAGTGGGACACCCTTCCTATAGGTGTCCAGAGAAGAGTAGTACTTCTCAAGGAGGTAACAAGAGGGCTAATTTGATCCAAGAAGACACAAGTGTAGTTGATAAACACCTTGAGGTGCCATTAAACTTAGAGGAAGGTGAGAACCTTATGATGAGGAGAACATTGATCAAGGAGCCAATCAAGGAGGAGCCAAGGCAAAGGAGTTCTTTGTTTAGAATCAAATGTAAGGTGATGGGTAAAGTATGTAGGGTTATCATAGACTCAAGGTCTACTAATAATATTGTATCAGAGGAAGCATTCAAAAAGTTAGGAATGACAAGGATACCTCATACCCATCCTTACAAGGTAACATGGCTCAATAAGGGACACAATGTCTTAGTAAATGAGAAAGCATGGGTGGAGTTCTCTATAGGGAGATATAAGGACAAGGTACTACATGATGTACTTCCCATGGATGCATGTCACTTTCTCCTAGGTAGGCCATGGAAATTTGACCACCAAGATATCCATGATGGAGTGAAGAACTCCTATACTTTCAAGAAGGATAACATGACTTTCAAAATTCAGTCATTGTTAGAAGATGTAGAAGTGAAGACAGCTGGTCCTAATGTACTAATGGTGACTGAGAAAGAGTTCTTGGAGGCCATTGAAGAAGTAGAAGGAGTTGGTTTTGCACTAATTTTGAAGCCCAAGGAAGAGGAAGACAAAACAGTGAAGAGGACAGAGCTACCACAAGAGATACAAGAGATGTTGCAGAAGTGTAAAGGCATTATAAGTGATGGAAACCCATCAACCTTACCCCCTATAAGACCCATAAGCCATAAGACTGACCTTATCCCTGGAGCTACCCTACCAAATAAGGCAGCCTACAAGATGACCCCTCAATAGAATGAGGAAATAGCTAGGAAAATTCAAGAGTGACTAGAATAAGGTCTTATAAGGAAGAGTATTAGTCCTTCTAATGTACCCATAGTCCTAGCCCCTAAGAAAGGAGGTACTTGGAGATTATGTACTAACTCCAGAGCCATAAATAGGATCACTAACAGATATAGGTTCCCTATCCCTAGGATAGAAGACTTCATGGATTGTTTAGGAGGTGCAAGGTACTTCACCAAGATAGATTTAAAAAGTGGCTATCACCAAATAAGGGTGAATGAAGGAGATGAGTGGAAGATAGCCTTCAAGACCACTGAAGGGCTATATGAATGGCTAGTCATACCATTTGTCTTATCAAATGCTCCATCAACTTTTATGAGGTTAATGAATGTACTTAAAGACCACATTGGCAAGTTTGTAGTGGTATACTTGGATGATATACTCATCTTTAGTAAGACAAGAGAGGAACACCTCAAGAATGTGGAATTAGTACTTAAGAGGCTACATGAAGAGAAGTTAATGATTAACTTGGAGAAATGTGAGTTCATCGAAACAGAGCTAGTGTACCTAGGATTTGTTCTATCTCATGGTAATCTGAAAATAGACAAGAGTAAGGTAGAAGTCATTATGAATTGGCCCACTCCAAGGATAGCAACAGAGGTAAGGAGTTTTCATGGTCTTGCTCAGTATTATAGGAAGTTCATCAGACAATTTGGTGCTATTTGTGCTCCTATGTTGGACACAATCAAAGGAGGAATGAAGACCAAGTTCATGTGGAATGAACAATCCAATAAGAGCTTTGAGTTGCTAAAGGAAAAGATTGCTACCCAACCAGTGTTAGTCTTACCAAGCTTTGAGAAGATTTTCACAATTGAATGTGATACAAGAAACATAGCTATTGGGGTTGTCCTAAGCCAAGAGGGTAGACCAGTAGCATTTCACTCTGAGAAGTTGAGTGAAGAAAAGAAGAAGTAATCTTCCTATGAACTTGAGTTGTATGCATTAGTTCAAGCCTTGAGAAAGTGGAGGCACTACTTGTTTCCCAAGGAGTTCATTTTTTATTCAGATAATCAAGCCTTAAGTTTTCAAAATTCTCAAGAGAAGTTGAGCCACAAGCACATGAAGTGGGTTGAGTACCTACAAGCTTACACATTTAACATCAAACATAACAAAGGTGTCCTCAATAAAGTTGCTGATGCATTGTCAAGAAGAGATCTAACCATTCAAGAGATTCAATTGAAGAGCATGGGAATAGATCACTTCAAGGATCTATATGCCGAAGATGAGGATTTTTTAGACATTTACAAGGTATGTGCTGAATACAAGAACCACTTCCATAGTGAGTATGTTGAATATACTTTGCAGAGTAACCTTTTGTTTAAAGGCAATAATCTATGTGTCCCTAGAGGTTCCATTAGGGAGAATATGATTCAAGAGAAGCACAATGGTGCATTGAGTGGTCACTTTGGGATCACAAAGACACAAGAACTAGTTCAAAGGTTCTACTATTGGCTGAGGATGAATATTGATGCCAAAAGGTATGTGGAGAGTTGTATAGTGTGTCAAAGAGCCAAGGGTACTTCATTAAATGCTGGCCTTTATCAGCCCCTACCTATTCCTACTAGACCATGGGATTGCTTGAGCATGGATTTTTTAGTTGGGTTACCCAAAATAAGACAAGGCATGGATAGTGTTTATGTAGTTGTGGATAGGTTTAGTAAAATGGATCACTTTGTGCCATGAAAGACTACTAATGATGCCAGCCAAATAGCATCTCTATTCTTCAAAGAGATAGTAAGAATCCATGGGTTACCTAAGAGCATTATATCTAATACAAACACCAAATTTATGAGTCATTTTTGGAAGACTCTTTGGCAAAGACTAGGCACTAATTTATCCTTTGGATCTACCTACCATCCTCAAACTGATGGACAGACCGAAGTGGTGAATAGAAGCCTTGGAAATCTACTAAGGTGCTTGACAAAGGAGTAAGGACAACAATGGGATCAATTGATTGGATAGGCTAAGTATGCCTACAATGACGCCATCAATAGGTCAACAGGGAAGAGCCCCTTTGAGGTAGTGTATGGATTACATCCCAGAGGAGTCTATGAGTTAAGAGACTTGAAGGATGGAATGAAAGCAAGTGGATATGCAGATGATTTTTCTCAACCCATGCAAGAGATACATGATACAATCTGGAAAACCTTGACAGAGAACACCATGAAACATAAGGCAAAGGTTGATGAAAGTAGGAGGATAGTTGAGTTTAATGTGGGTGATATGGTGATGGTACATCTTAATAAATCAAGATTGTAGAAGGGAGTCCCTCACAAGTTATAGATGAGAAGGATAGGCCCTTGTCCTATCATGGCTAAGTATGGTGATAATGCATTCAAAGTTGAACTCCCGGAAGATAGTGGACTGTCACCTATCTTCAACATTATAGACTTAGTCCACTACAAAGGACCAAAGCAATACTTGGATCACAATCTTCAAGAAGTAAGCAGAGATGTGGAGGAACTACAATTACCATCTGATACAATCACAGGAGCTGATAGTATATTGGATACAAGAGTATACAAGAAGACCAGAACCAAACAGTATAAGGAGCACTTGATCAAAAGACATGATCAAACAAATGCAGATGCAATATGGGTCAAAGAAT
This sequence comes from Thuja plicata, assembly GCA_018584345.1. Lineage (NCBI taxonomy): Eukaryota > Viridiplantae > Streptophyta > Pinopsida > Cupressales > Cupressaceae > Thuja > Thuja plicata. Next base: position 596,112 of record MU228351.1, on the reverse strand, counting down.
CAGAGTTCAAGAAGATGGGGATTGATCCAAGAATCCTCAATCCAAGGGTGGATTGATCTTTTTGTTTTGGGGAGGATGGTGCAGGAGCAGCTAGGCTAACCTCCATGTTTGTTCATTTTGGCTTGTACTTGACATTAGCCAAGTCAAGATAGGTTAGTTTTTTTTCAACCTTAGGAGGTCTTTTCAATGTAGGCTAAGTGAGTTAGTCATTAGGACTAAGGTCACATCAATAGCCATTGTTTGTAGTTTTCATTCTTAGGCTTAGTTGTTAGTTGATGGATTAGAATCATGAATGTGTCTAATCTCATAAATGAGGACATAGAGATGCCATAGGGTCTTTAATGGTCTTGGATCCTCAAAATAGAGAGGATAGAGGTCCTAAAATGTAGGGAGGAGGCATAATTTAAAAGATGCCAAAAGTTGTTATTTTGTTGTCATGACAACATTTGCAATAATTACAAATGTTGCATGCAATATGGTTACATTGGATTCTCCTTGATTCTAGGAGTGGGGAATAGACCAAAAAGGCCCTACAATGGTGGAAGAAGGCATCTAGTGTATGGGAGACTTGAATCAAGAAGTTAGTGGTTGATTGTAACAAGTTAGAAGTGAATAGAACTCTACAAATTATGAGTTTTCAGTAATCCTGAGCATTTTGTGTTGACAGTCACATTCGCTGGATTGATCGCTTAAAACTAATGATTTTTTTGTGTTATTACAAGGATTAGAGACACTTTTCATTTAGTAAGTTAGTTTATTAGAGTTAGTATACAGTCGTAGTTAAATTGTTTTGTAACTAGGAGGTTCACTGGTCTTGTCCTGACCAGTTAGTCAAGTCATGGCTCCCCCATGAAATCTAAACATGGGAAACACCTAAGGATAGATGGAAATTATAGGGGATTTAGCAGTGTACATAGTTGTAGAGTTAGGAGTCAAGGAAAGGAAAGTAACTATTTTTAGAACCAAGCCCTAGGCGAGCATGCACTATCCAGTTAGAGGTTTGGAGAAGAAATAGTAAGTTGTCTTGAGCGGGAGAAGAAGGTAATGTACGATCCAAGTACATGTATAGTTAGGGTTTAGTGTTACCTTGTTATGCTAGGTTGGTCAATTTCATGCCAATCAGTGAGGACAAGTTTTGAGTGAGTTTTACATTGTGTTGCAGACTATCCTAGTTTTTAGGCCTATTAACCCTATAAGACCTAGTTTATAGGAACCCTATGTATGGATGAATTAGGGGTTTGAGAATTAAAAAATCCTTTGTAAAGTGGAAATGGGTATCTGGATATGGTCTTAGAGTTTTGAGGTCTTTGGAAAATGTTTGCAAGAATTGAGAAAAACACACTATGTAGGGCTACAAGGAGATAAGCCTAATTAGGCCTCTTGAAGACACAAACTTGAACTCGACTGAAAATTGAAAGGTGATTCCTCAAGATGGATCCAAAATTGATAAAATTCAGTTTTGACATGGTGTTGGACACCCTTGCAAGTGTTCATTAAGTTTAGTGTGGAAATTGACACTTAGACTCTTCTAGGTGCAAGTTGGAGAAGCAGAGATTTGAACTAACTATAGGGTGTCAGTCTTTCAAAGGGTGAAGCACAAGTGGAGACTCTTAAAGGAGAGTAGGATTAGGACTTAGTTAATTATATAAGCCTAATAAGGATCTAAAGGAGATTAGGATCCTTGGAGAAGATAAGGAAGATCTTCTTAGTAGATTGTGCAAGCAAGCCCCTTGGAACTCTTACATCAATAATGGGTACCATAGTTCTCTTGACATGTAACCTTTTTAGGCCTTGTGCGGTAGACCATGTCGTACTCCTTTGAGTTGGGATTGGTTAGAGGACCGAGTATTTTTGGGTCCAGATATGCTTCAAAATATGGATTAGTAGGTGGTTTGTATTAGAGATCATTTGGTTACTGCTCAGGATTGACATAAGAAGTATGTTGATGCCCATAGGATGGGTTGTCACTTTTTTTTTGGTGACCGAGTATTTTTTAGAGTTCATCTATAAAAGATCCCCATATTTTATGGGAAAGGCTCTAAATTAGCTTTGTGCTTTGTTGGAAATTTTGAGATCCTTGAGATGATTGGTCTTGTTGCTTATCACTTCACGTTGCACCTAGCCTATCATGCATCCATGATGTTTTCCATGTTTATGTGTTGAGATATTATATTCATGATGTGACCCATGTTCTTGATTGGGATGCTTTATGGGTAGAGGACGAACAACTTTCTTTGGAGCCCATTTGCATTCTTTAGCATCAGAGGTTGACCCTCAAAGGTCAGGACATAGAGCAGGTAAGGGTACAATGGGACCTGAGTGATGAGAATTCTTCCACATGGGAGGATGCTTTGCGGTTGAGAGATTTGTACACATACCATTTTGCAGGCTTCCAAGAGTAAGCCTATACCTAGTGGGGGAGGATGTAGTGCCTCCAATGTTTGTATTCTGATCCATGACTAATTTTGACCCGAGAGACACTTTGATTTTATTACTAGATTATTTGCATGATGAGATGATTTGATGACTTTACATTATTTTGATTACCAATATCATAGTTGTTATATGCTAGTTGATGTTTCTATTCAATTTGATCATATATGCATGATGATGATAGTGATGTGACATGATGCTTTATGATGATGCCTAGCTTATTTTGTATTTAGACTTGGAATGTGGAGTATATCTATATTCGATGGATGTTATTGGACTCTTTATTCTGGTACTTTTATTATATGGATTTCTATCTTTTAATTTCAGTTCATATATGCTTAGTTGGTTGTAAATGGTTATTTAAATAATTTAATTTTAATGTCCTATCATGTGATTATGTATTGTGATATTGTACTTCACCCCCGTTATGCATTTTTATGTTTCTTCTAGTACGAAGTGAGACAGAGTCGTAGTCACTTGCTTACGAGATCTACATGATGTCTCATTCTCCTTCAATGTGATTATGTGTGCTTCAACTATTTATATGATTGAGAAACTACACTTGATGTTTTCTTATTTACTAAACAGGTACTAGGTACATTCATCAAAAGTATAGGATTCGAGTGTGTACCTATATCCCTGGTAGTGGCACTAGGAGATAGTGACCTTGATCGTTCATCTTGAGCCAATGTCGTCCCTATATGGGCAACGTATCTGTAGTATTGTTATTATTATTATCCCTCCAATTATTGTGGTATATGGATTCATAATGCATTATTTGGTTTGACCAGTGAGTGTGTATGTGCATTTAGGGTTCCGCAGTTGTCACATATATTATTAATTGATGTTGATTTAAATGTGTTTTGGGGGAATTTTAATGTTTGGTTTTATTTTAACTATTACCCAGCTAATTTGTCGTAGTCGAATTCCAAATACCTGGAATTATTTTAATTATTTTTTGAGAAATCGCTAATTATTTTATTAAGTGGCTTAATACTCTAATTTATAAGTCACTTTTATAAAAGTTCTTATATTAGGAAAAATGGAGTTTTTGGACTTCACTTTTCATTTTATTATTTTTAAGTTTGATGTTTTTGCTCCAAAACCCTCTTTGGAGAATTTAATATTTTTCTCGTTGTGGGAGGTTGGCTCGTCAGATCGTCGCAAGGATAGGCTCGTTGGATTTGTAGAGGGGATCTCCATCTTATTTGTGATTTTCAACTTGATTGGAGTCTTCTCCATTTTTCTCTCTTCATTCCAGTTTTTTGAGCAATTGGAGTGATGTTGGGCTTTCTCATTTTTAATTTTTTACTCCATTTTAGTCAATTATTTTGATTTATAGATGTTTGGGGGTTGATAAATAGTGTCCCCCTCCATTTTATGTGTTTTCATGGCACGGTTGGGCGGGCATGAGTATTTATGTATTTTCTATGTTTGAAATGTGAAGTTTTACGTAGTTATGCTACCATAATTTATGTGTCTAAAACTTGAATTTTAATTTATTTTTGGTAGTTTGGGCATGTTTTAGAAGTGGGTTTTCGATTTCATTGAATTATGAGATGTTTGACTTTTTTGGGTGTTTTGGTGTTGCCTCGTTTTGCGTGTCACCCAGATTTTGTTTGTTTCCCTTTTGGAATTTTTAAAATTATGTTTATAGTAGCCTTTGCTACAAGGAGTATGATCATGGAGTCAGAATGGATAGAGAAAATTTTGAGAATTTTTATATCCCGATCTGAAAGTGCTCTGTTAGCGTAATTTTGTGGTTTTCACCTTGGGCCACTTTTGTCAGAAATTTGTTATCATTTGGTTTCCACTCGATCATGATTCCTGATCTTTCTTCTCATTTATTTTCCTAGATCTATCCCCTTTTATACTAATGGTTTCATTGTTTATGTGGTGTTGGTTGTGCCCACCCACGAGCATGTGAGCGTGCCTATGGTGGATCTTGCGATATCCGAGCTCATGGATATAGGCCAGTTGAGTATTTGATCATTTGGGATTTTGGTTGGGAAATTTCATTTCCTTGTAGCACTCATCATATGGTTAGAAAGGTTATGTATGGGTAGATGTGTGGAGTGTCTTCTCACGGTTATCCTAGCCCGGAAGTGGCCAACAAGGTAACGTGAAGAGGTTTAATAAAGTGATAACTAAATAAACACATGGGTAATAAAACTTAATGCAAGATAAGAGAACCCATGTATGGTATGAGGCCTCTTGAGGGATTTTATTTACCATAGAATACATTTCTTGGGCTAGTATGAGCCAAGTGTGAGGGTGTGGTGTTTGTACAACAACAGTCTCTTGCGTGATCTAGTACGAGGGCACGGTATGTGGCCTCCTGAGGGAGTTGATTGACCATATCATATACCACTTGGGATAGTATTATCCAAGGTATGAAACTCCACTAGAGTCCCTACATAGTAGCCTTAGTGTGTTCTGAGTAGTGACCTGGAATACTACATTTTCATTCATGATCATATGTGTACCTTGAGTCATGCATTGGTTGGTGTGTGTAGCCTCTTGTGTGTGTGTCTTATGTGACTATTGTCAGTTCATTATCTCCATGAGAACGGCATGGTGGGCCTACATTTTCCACATGGTTGGGTGGCATTGCTAACCTATACCACTGCTAGGGATCGAAGTATAGAGACGATCTTCTTCCAGCTACAGGATTGGAGCTTGATGCTCATTTGTTCTTCAAGTTACCTATAGTGGTTTCTATAGTTTCCTTGTGTTGGTGCTCAAATCGACAGATTGGACTCCTAAAGGATTTTGTTTATTCAATGGAGATGAATACGATCAATTTGCCAATGAACAAGGTTTCAACAACCTCCTACAATTTTGATTCCACAGAACCAAGGCTGGTGTGCCTGCACTTTAAAACTTGTCTTCAAGGTCTTCTTAGAGGTTTCCTCTAACATATAACTGATAACTTTGATTCCTGCTTCTCAATATGTTAATAAGATCACAAAACTAAAAATATATTTGTTAATGACATATAATGTATTTAATATTGCTTGATATGATTGAAATATGAATTTAATTAGATGAAATAAAAGAGTAATTTGAAAACTTGAAACAATGAAAAATAATACCGAATTCAATCTAACGAGAAAGACCAGTGCTTTATTTCAACAATGGGCAAAAGAGTTGATTATTCTTCAATACTATGTTCAACTTCAAAGACGGCTTCGAAAATGAAAGCGTATCACCTCAAAGGCGTTGTGATATGCATGTATAACTTAAAAAGTTTAATAATACTTCAATTGAATGCTATTCCTCAAATGACGGACTAATTGATCATAATACTAATCAATAAGATCTTAACCATGCGAAAATGAGAAAGAAATAATTGAATATCCAGAATATAAATTTAAAATGAAATATATGCAAATCAAACTATCACTTTAAGGAATCTCAGATTTGATTTATTTGAAGGACTAGATTGTAAAGAAATAACAAGAATGATTGCAAAACTAAAATAAATACTGACTTATCTCTGCTTGAAGAGAAAATGTATATCAGATCCTTGCATTCAGACTTCAAACTTGACAATCCTTCATTTCATCAATACCAAGAATCCATAGTTTCAACCATCATCATCTAATGTTCCAATTCAATGTTATCATTCTATCCTTTGCAGATTTGAGACTGAATATAAATATAAAAATGAGAAGGTATGATGGATCATCACACCCCTTCACCATAACTAACCTACAACTAACCTATTTTATCAATTATTTTGTCTTGAGATACAAATCTCTAGTCTTTATTAACTACAACTACCAACCATTCGGTTGGAAAACCTTCTTAACTGTCTGGTTCATATAATAGCCTCCCTTGGTTGCTTCCAAAAATTGATGGTTGGGAGTAATGGATCTGTAAACTGTTAGACAAAACTAGAGTCGATGCATTACATGGTGCCTGTAGACAACAAAACGCTTTCCACCAGCCATTCTGAATACAGTTGTTAATGTTGAATGCGCATCCTTTGAATTGGTAGTTACCTAGTAACAACAACATACAATAGGCATTCATATTCTACAAACTACTGGATATGTGGCGTAGGATATGATGCCTTGTGTCTCTGTTTGTATCGATCCATGTTGTATCTAAATACATCTGGTATGCCATTTGCATTGATCATGCCATGTAAAGGTAACAACCAGCATGGAATATGCTTAATACAGTATATGATAACTCATCATGATGTTTGTTTTGCATCGAAGGTGGCAGCCAAGCTAATGAGAACATTAAACATCCTTTCCGACTGCTATGATGTGGGATATATTCGCATTCCCCCTGCTATTTTGGAAACGTGGTTTTTCACCTACTATCATTTGTACGCCCTCTACTGATAATACCATACTTGCTACTGGAAATTGTCGACTTTCATGTACATGGCATTGATAGAGATAACAATCATATTAATATCTCTCATGAGGGTGGCGGTTGTTTGCTAGATTTGTAAATGTTGATATGTTTACTGTTGGCTGTTGCATTGAGTTTGACAGCTTTGTTAATGGATCTGCAATGTATTTGGAGGCACGGCTTGATGAGTAAGGTGTGTGTCGACCATACTGCAGGATGGAGGTGTGGTGTTTGCTTTTGAAGTTCCCTACTATCATTTCTACACGTTTTGTTGACAATGCCATGCCTGCTACTAGAAATGGCGACCATGTTTGTATGCAGTGTCGACTCATCATGTTTCTTACCACCTTTTTCCATCTAACACATTAACAATGTAATTATTTTATTTGCCAATGTCATCAAAATATAATTATAGTTTTGAAATTATTTTTAACATTAATAATCGATAAATAGAGGATAGTCTCAAATAACAATGATCAATCATCATGCATTCGAAATCAACA
>MU228351.1:552349-588755 GCA_018584345.1 Thuja plicata | reverse complement strand
GATAAATGCTTTGATTTGATTTAACAATAATAATAATAATAACATTTTAAATTTTGTCTTTTGTTAAATGATATAAAAACTATATATTATGTATACATATTATCAATATAACTTTCGTCATGATGATCTATAAAAGAAATCAAAAGTGTGTGCTAGGACCACAAAATATCTAGATGAATATAATAACGTGCAAATTTTCATAAGTAGGCATGCATATACCCATTTTCAATAATATATTCCCATATGAATTTATTCAAATTCCTTTTCATAATCGCAAATCATAACATATTTTCTAGGAGATATTTTGTATACATTAACCATCTTCCTTATAATCTTTTTACACAACAATGATAACCCTATTCATTTTTTAAGGCTTAATATGTAGATTCGTATGTATGAAGAGGAAATGTCATTCATCATTATCGTCATTTATCAAATTATAACAATCATGATCATAACTAATGACATTATCTTTTTATTGAAAATGATAAATATTCAAATCCATGAGAGATAAGTAAATCAGGATCCATTTTCTTCGACACATCAAAACATTAGAATATATCATTAAATCAAAGATATAATTTCCTACATAAAATATTACTCCTTAGGTCATGATTATAATTTGACCACTTTTATCATTAGCACATATCATGCAGTGGTAATACATGCAGAATTTCTTTAAATCACATTAGCGTTTATATGAAAACATCACATAATGCTTTAAACTTAATCAAAACACATTCAAAATTAACCGCAATTACACTATGCCTTCAAGGAAAGAAATTCATAAAATCAAACTCCCAGACCCCCTTAGTGACTATCTCAAAATACAAGACATATGAAAGTGAATGAAAACACGATAATATTTCGACAAGAAAAGGATGATGAAAAAAGAAGCTATAAAAGACAAGTAGGTATATGTGTACAGTTACTTCCCTGAACAAGAATGGGTTCAAATCACTTTGTCGACATGGGTTCCACCACCTTGTATCCATGTTAATGTAATGGTTGTAGATGATCTTGATGCTTTATTCTTTCAATTAAGTTATAATTATGCTTTTGGTGCAATTGAGTGTCTAACTCCTCAATTTGACTATTTTCAGCACTCCCCGGTGTGGTGTTTACCTTTTTATTTTGCTTGAATTTTTTATATTTAATCCTTGGGCCGGACATGAATCTTCTCGTATGATTAGCTATATGCTCTTGTACGAGTTACTATATGTTCTCGTATGGAACCTTGTAGGGTCTCGTACGAGTTCCTACTACTTGTATTGGGCTTTTCCATTTTCTCATACCATTCCCTATGGATACTTGTACGGTGCCATATGTATACTCGTACAAATTCCTACTAGAGTTACTCATACCATGGATAGAGGGAATTTTTTTCCTCAACTGGAAGATGCCAGTTTCTTTTTCAGATACCCTTTTTGGAGTTACACCTTTCCAAATCAGAATAGTTTGAGTGTTGGACGCTTTGGGGTAATTGAATGCAATCCATGTTTGACTTGGTGTATTAAATTGGTAAATGAACTTGTATGATTTAACCATGGTAGGAATTGTAGTTTGGGTATTAAAAAAAGGGCATTGTTGTGGGTTAACATAGTAATTTGGATGAACCTTGTATACTAATCATGTAGACAAAAAATGAATCATGTTTATTGTTAGGGCTTGGGAATCTTTGGATTCACGTTAGTCTTGTGCTTTTGATATTTTATATTTTGTTTACTTATTTTAAAAAAAATTGTTACACTAATTCTTGTTTAATCCTTGTGTCCAAGGATTCCCAGGTGGGGCATTACATTCTTTCCTTTTTGGATTTGTAATGCCCCTACCACTTTTCAGAGGGCAGTTCTGGCCATTTTTACAGATCTAACTACTTCCCATGCTGAGGTATATATGGAAAACTTCACAATTCATGGTAAAAATTTTGAACTATACGTCAATTTAAAATAATTCTTAGTTGTGGTTTATGCAATTAACAAATTTTAACATTATTTATTGGTTACAAAGATTTTGTTCATATTGATCATTCTACAATTAAATATTTGATGAAAAAATTTGTTGTAGGTGGAAGACTAATTAGATGGTTTCTTTTGTTACAAGATTTTGATATAACTATTATGGAAAAACCAGGGAAGGATAATGTTGTTGCAAATTTTCTGCCAAGAATGGTTATGTAGGGAAATGACGAGCTAGTAAGTTTCTAGATGAGCATCTTTTTGTTATTTCCATTCAGTCACCATGGTTTTCTGACCTTGCTAATTTCCTCGTTACAAGGAAGTGTCCAAGTTATTCCAATTCAAAGAAAAATAAATGATTAATAAGAGAAAGCTCAAGATTTAAATGGATTGGTGATCTTTTATTTAGAAATCGCCCTGATCATATTTTTCGCAGGTGTGTGTAGTAAATTGAAGTATATAACATCATTCATTCATGTCATAGTGCACCAGAAGGAGGCCATTATTCAACCATTTAGACTGTACACGAGATCCTTGGAGCAGGACACTGTTGGCCAACAATGACCAAAGATGTTTCATTTTATGTAAAGCATTGTGATGATTGCCAGAGCATGGGACGGCCTACACCAATAATGGAGATACATTTATAGCCACAAATAGCTCTAGAACCATTTGAGAAATGGGGTATTAACTTCATTGGACCTATTGATCTATCATAACAAGGAAACCATCACATTATAGAACTATCATTGATTGTGTTACCAAGTGGGTAGAAGTTAAAGCTTTAGCAGTTGCAAGAGAAGATAAGGTAGTTGGTTTTCTATATAAGCATATATTTCAGATATTTGGAGCACCTAGATAAATTGTATCTGATTAAGGACCTTAGCTTATGTCAAAAATGATATAAGAATTCATGAAAATATATTGGGTAACACATAGGAAATATTCACCTTATAATCCACAAGCTAATGGCCAAGTGGAGGTTACAAATAGAGAATTTGGAAATATCCCGACAAAGACTTTGTCATCAAGAAGAATAGATTGGGTAGAAAAATTGGATGAAGCAGTTTGGGCATACAATACTACCTGGAAGACCACTGCTAAATTTTCTCCATATGAACTTGTATTTGGAAAAACATCAGTCATTCCAATTGAATTTGAGTTAGAAATATTGAGAACAACAACATAAGTAGGCATAAATATTTCAGGAGAAGAACATGCAAGAATTCAAAACTTGAATCAATTAGATGAAATGTGAATTGAGGCTTTGCATCATACATAGGGGACTAAAAAAAAAAGGAAAACTTGGCATGACAAATATATATTGAGCACACAATTCCAACAAGGGGATTGAGCCTTATTGTTTGATTCAAGGTTTCAAGAATTTATAGGTAAATTTCATAGAAGATGGCTAGGACCTTATGAGATTGATAAAGTCATTGATAATAGTGTTTTTCTATTGATACCAATTGATGGCAACAAGAAAACTATGTTGGTTAATGGGCATAGGCTGAAGTTATATCATAAACCAACATCAAGGGAGGAATTTGTTTCAAATTTTCAATCCAGAGTTGAACAATTTGTAGTGGAAGATATTTATTCCATGATAGAATGTTTTTCTTCTTAGTTCACACAGAAGACAAAAATAAAGAGAATAAACTAAAAATTAGAAATAGCGGTTTATTCTCCAAAAACAAAATAGGGACTGATTGAAAACCATAAATAGCGATCAATTCCAGGGGTGAATTAAAAACCATAAATGGCGGTTTATACCTTAGAGTAAGTTGAAAACTAGTAATGAAAACTTACTCGGATCAACCTCAAATCACTCCTGATGTCTCCTAATTTTTCATGAACAAGTCTCTGCAGATTCAAAGAAGTGTAGCTCTGGATCACTCTAAGTCCCTTCTAATAAGTCGAAGAAGTTTTAAAAGGAAAAAATGCATGCAAACTCGTGCTCGCTCCTAATTGGTCGATACATTTAATGCTTTGAGGAAAGAAAACCAACTCTTGACAGCTCATGGTTTGATAGTTTAAAAGGTATGCATTAATTATAGTTATTAATTTTGAAATCATATTTCTTGAAATTTATTTAGCATGTAAATAAATAAGTGGATAATAAATGTATGTCATCATCAATTTATTATTAATGAATTAGACGGGTTAAAAAGGTAATTTTCGTGACCATAAAAATAAATGATGATTGGTCATTAATGAGAAGTGATGGAATTACTAACATATTCCTTTGTCAGTACTTTCAAATCTATGAATCTTCATTTTTGGTGATTGGTACGCATCTGAAACGTCGTCAAACTTCACAAATGGTCATGGAAGTACAAATATAAGTCACCTCAAATGATCTAGAGAAAGGGTAATAAATGAAAATTGGATACAACCGGGTGGGTTATATTAAAGTCATTAGAAATGGTTATGAAAGTAATAAATTCATTAACTCTATACACATTTGGATAGTAAATGATTGTTCGTGTTTGAATTTCTTGGAGAAAAATTAAAGTTTATTATCTATTATAGTTGAGTTGTAGTGCCCACCCATAATTTACTTTTCAATCTTGATGCTAGAATATTTTGGTTATTTTTATGATGATTATGCATATGTTAGGATGATTTTACTGACCCCATACTTGCATGTGTATGGTTAGCATATATATTTTATATTGATGTGTGGCATGTCTATCTTACATTTATGTATGATGTGTCTGATGTGGTATAGGACGGAGATGTAGTTACTTACATTGTGAGATCCACACTATCGACCGATCCCTATCATTGTCTGTTATTTATATTATGAACATGCTCGACTTTGTGATGCAGGTTTGCAGGTACCGGGCATCGACATTCCTGAATTGTCAGGATGAGCGTGCTCTATCACATTATCTAATTGGTAAGAGAGGGGAGATAACATTCAGGCCTAAATCCTAACATAAGCCCTCATTTGTCCTGAAATAGTGGACAAGTATCTGATTGACTTCCTTCTTCAAATTCATAGAGGTGACGTGGATTCGTGAACCTTTGTTTGAGCATGTTTATATTGTTGTATCTTTTCTGCATTTTGATTTGGTTAAATTTCAGTATGCATGTATGAAGGTCAATGTGGTATTTTGTCATGATGTAAGTAAAAGAGTAATTAAAGGTTAATTATAAAGTTTAAATAATTGAACCTACTAAGAATAATAAAATATTAAATATATAGATAGTTAATTAATAGGGATTGATTAAATACTTGTATTTATTAAAAGGTATTTAATTAAAAGTCTAAAGATAAAGTTTGAAGATTTAATTAAATATTATGTCTAAATAGAAATTAAAAGGCATATTTAATATAAATAAATTATTAATAAGCTACAAATATTATTCATAATTAAAAATAATAATATGCAATGTAATTGCATAATAATAATAATAAAATTGAGTTTTAATTCTAATTAAAAATTGGGTTTTGTGGAGATTAATTATTTAGTTACAAAAAAAAAACTTAAAAAAAAAGATAAATAAATAAAGGATATTTATTTATCGATTTGGGAAAAGAAAATAAATAAATAAACAATACTTATTTATATAATATTAAAATAAGAAAGAGAAAGGAAATTGTATATTTCTTTCTTTTAAAAATAAATAAATAAGTAAATTGATTTATTTTTTTTAAAGAAGAAAAACAAAGAAAATGATTCTTTTATCTTTTTTTAGGGTTAAATTTGTTTAGGAAGTTGTCCTAGAAACCCTAGTTGAATAGTTTTTATTTTATTAGAGTTTTTTGGCCATTTTGGGAAGGGAGGAGAAAGAGTTTTCAGAACATAATTTTTAGAAGATAGGTTACAAGTTTTGCATGGAGATGTTCAAGTTAAAGAAATATTTTTTTTTTAAAGCTTGGGAGTGAAGTCTGCTTTTTGGTTCTTCTTCTTATTCTTCTTCTTCTTCTTAGCAAGTCTACCTGGCGTTCTCAAGGTAGGAGTTTTTGAGCTTTTTTGCAGTTTCTGTTGGAAAGATTGTTTTCTTCGAGCTTGCTTAATTGTGATTTGATTTTGAGTTAAGGTTCTTTTTATTTCTAAAATTTATACAAATGATTAGGGTGTTCTTGTGAGTTATGTTTGTGGCATGTCTGGTATTCTGTGAGAATTTGTATGGAAACCCTTAGAGAGAAGGATTTAAAAAGGATACATTTTTGTTGTATATCCATTAATGTTTTACCAAATTGTACAAATTTAGTTGCATAAGTTTCAGTTGTATGTAGGAATCCTTGATTATGAACTATGTGTATTATAGATACATGTATGTAAGGATATGGGTTTGAAAACATACAGTTTCTGAGCCTTTTTGCAGTTTCTGTTGGAAAGATTGTTTTCTTCGTGCTTGCTTAATTGTGATTTGATTTTGAGTTAAGGTTCTTTTTATTTCTAAAATTTATACAGATGATTAGGGTGTTCTTGTGAGTTATGTTTGTGGCATGTCTGGTATTCTGTGAGAGTTTGTATCAAAACCCTTAGATAGAAGGATTTAAAAAGGATACATTTTTATTGTATATCCATTAATGTTTTACCAAATTGTACAAATTTAGTTGCATAAGTTTCAGTTGTATGTAGGAATCCTTGATTATGAACTATGTGTATTATAGATACATGTATGTAAGGATATGGGTTTGAAAACATACATTTTTGGATTAGGGTTGTGAAGAGTGAGGGTAAGGAATAATGTTCATTTTAGAATTCATCTTAAAAATATAAAGACACTTTAAGATACCCATTTGGGTTTTATTTAACACATAAAAATTAAATAGGGTTCATTTGTATGGAAAGGGTCAAATATTGGTTGTTATAGTGAAATTAGGCCTATTTGAGCTTGATTTTTCAATCGAAGCCTGACAGACATTCACCTATAACATTTTCCAATTACATAATTAGGAAACTCTCTTTGGTGAGATTATAACTAATATTGTTATAAATTTTTTCCTTGATTTTTATGACGATCCAACAGTTCAAAACAAAGTTATGATCTTTTTACCAAACTAGTAACCTTTATTCCCGAGCAGTGATGTTACAGAGATTTACTTTTTACACCATTTAAATGACCTTGTCTTTAGGACTGGAAAGAATTAAAAATATGTGAAATTAAATTATCTTTCCATCAATATAAATTTCAAATCCGTATCATTTTATATGAATTTATACTATTCAAATTACCGACTGATGCGCATAGAGAAAGCACACAAAAACTCATTGTTATAAAGTTAAAATTATTAATAAGTCTTATTAATTAATAATTAATCAATTTGACAATTATTAAATACTTAATATGATTGTTCTAATAGCTTACAATGTAATTTTAAAAATCATAGGGATTCACTAAAATACCATATATGTTCCATGTGCATACTTTATGTTATTAACTAAGTCATTTATGACTTAGGGGTATTTTAATAAATTTAATGATGTTATATAAATGAAGTTAAATGATATGTCAAATGCATGCATGTCTTCTCTTAATAGAAAATACCATGTATGTTCCATGTGCATACTTTATGTTATTAACTAAGTCATTTATGACTTAGGAGTATTTTAATAAATATAATGATGTTATATAAATGAAGTTAAATGATATGTCAAATGCATTCATGTCTTCTCTTATGTGATCTTTGTGTTGTTAAGTGTCAGTGTGGGTAGGTTGTTACCCTGGGGGAGTTTTATCTTCACACTTGTACTATCTTATGATTTTATGTCTTTTTTCTCTTTGGGTTTCATATTATGGAAAGTTCACAACCTATTTATGTCATGATTGGTTCATGTGTTTTTAAGGGGTACATATGTTATAGATGTCATGTTTTCCTTGATTCCTTGGTATTTATGTTATTTTATCATAAGAGGTGACAACCAATATTGTGTTGAGTTGTAATTTGTTCACTTAGTCACCTTGTTTCTTCTACTATGATTGTTCAATATTTTGAGATTTTATTTTTTATTATGATTTACTCCATTTTGGAGAGAGAGATTATTTTGATGCTATTAAGGATCATTATTTTGGTGATATGAGATTTAGAGAATTTGGTAATTATTTATTGAGATATCCATTATGGGATGGATGACTTATTGAGATGTCCATTATGGGATGGACAATCTGGATCCTTGTATAGGATGTATTATTCTTTGTTATGCTCCAGTATTTTCATTGATGACTTTCATGATTTAATGCTTTAAGAGAAGACTTTTATGGTTTTGGATTTATCTTCCTATGGTCTTGTGGCTCAGAGCATTAGGGTAGGTTATCTAGGATCATAGAGGGGAATTTGCATGCAATGGGGAACAAGGCGCTAAGAGGCTAGTAGGGTAACTCATTGTAAGTGACCTAATAAGTGATAACTTAATGAAATTAATTGAGATAAAATATTAATAAGCTAAATATGGGCCTCACACATGCCTTGAGCACTAGTACAGGCTAAGGTTGGGAGTGGGAGAAGATTCTTGATCGAGGTCTTGCATGGTTAGAATCCTTGTTTGTATGAAAGGATTACTGAGCGACATAGAGTCACTTGGGGGCCAGGGTCTAAAGGGGCTACTAAGGTAACTCAAGGTTAGACTTCTGTGATGACACTTCCCTATATGTGTTCTAGGTTCCTATGTGAGTATTTGGTACACTTGTTTTGTCTCTTGATCTGTCATACTTTTAACCTTGAAATCTTCTTGTTACCTTTTTATCCGGTGTACCTTTTCATTAGTCTTGTTTGTTTTGTTTTTTCCCATGTGTGTGGGTGTGTTGTTATCTCCTTAGCACGGTGGGAGTGGACCTTTGGTTCCATGAGGTTGGGTGGTAGTGATTCTTATTACCATTGAGATTCGACATTTGTGACTTTTACTTGGATGATCTTTCTTGCAGTTGTATCTTTTTGTTCCTCATTGTTAGATACTTGCTCTTATCTTTCTTATGTTGTATATTTATTTCATTATATCATTTGTCACATTCTTGGATATTGTATTGTACTTTATATTTGGTTTTATCACATACCCTGTGACTTGTGCAGTGGATGTTGGTTCATTATATATACCTTATGGTATTAGTTGTATCTAGGTTTCAATTATGAAATGATGTTGTTGGTTATTCATTTTCATTATATGGAGTTTTTTTATTGTTTATTATATTTAGTAGATTAGTTAAATCACCTAATATTATGTCATGGAACCCTCGGGATCTTTAATCTATAAATGAGTTACATTTATGAGTATGTATTGTCTTATATTATATTGCTTCCACATTGTTATTCTTTATCAATTGTTAAATTTAAAAAAAAAAACATTATGTAATCTTAGTAGCATGTGTAAGGTAAATTTCTCTTGGGTTCCTTGGCAGGACATTACACTTGGTATTAGAGCCCAAGTTTCTACACTGGGAACTCTGGGATTTTGTACGCCCACTAGGTGTTTATTTGTTGACCATTGTAGCTTATAAATTATTGATAAAAATTTGTAAGTTGTTTAGTTACCATTCTATGTGATGCATCTTGCATTAGTCATTTTCTATTGTGTTTGGGTACATTCTCTAACGCATATAGGATTTTGTATTCTTAGGTGTCATGAAGCAGTTACTCCCTTAATTGTGGCTGACACTAGTCACTTTGTTATGTGTGATGTTTTATGATTCATTATTTATTTTGGTTATTAATGATTTGTTTATGTTGTATTTGGGCTAGCATTATATTTTTGAACTTATTATGTCTGGACTAGTCATCTGATTCTCTTTTCGCTATCTTTTTTTTGTGGCATTGGTCACACTTGATTTACTGTTGAAATCTCTATGAATTTTTTTATTATTTAATGTTGAAGTTAGTACTCTCCCATATGGGTTTTTCATTTTGAATTTTACGGTGACTATTCTTAATGTTTGATATTGCTAGCTCAGTTTTGTGAAAAGTGGTGTTTCTATCATGTTCGTTATGGACCTCTGATAGTATGTGTAAGGGAGGATATTCTAGAGAATGGTACTAAGGTGTCTTATCATAGAAGGTCAATTGGGTCAAGGACCTAAGTCACCAATTGAATTATGCATTATATTCATAAGAGAACCATTGTAGCACAGGGTGATGTAAACCTTGTAATCGTTATTTATTTGTCAGCTTCCAGGAGTAAGCCTAATTTTAGAGGGGGTGTATGTAGTGCCCACCCATAATTTAATTTTCAATCTTGATGACAGAATATTTTGGTTATTTCCATGATGATAATGCATATGTTAGGATGACTTTACTGACCCCATACTTGCATGTGTATGGTTAGTATATATGTTTTATATTGATGTGTGGCATGTCTATCTTACATTTATGTTTGATATGCCTGATGTGGTAGAGGATGGAGATGTAGTTACTTGCATTACGAGATCCACACGATCGACCGGTCCCTATCATTGTCTATTTTTTTTATATGAGCATGCTCGACTTTGTCATGCAGGTTTGCAGGTACCGGGCATTGGCTTCCCTGAATTGTCAGAATGAGCATGCCCTATCACATTATCTCAATGGTTACAGAGGGGAGATAACATTCAGGCCTAAATCCTGACATAAGCACTCATTTATCCTGAAATAGTGGACAACTATCTAATTGACTACCTTCTTCAAATTCATCGAGGTGACGTGAATTCGTGGACCCTTGTTTGAGCATGCTTATGTTGTTGCGTCTTTTCATCATTTTGATTTGGTTAGATTTTAGTATGCATGCATGAAGGTCAATGTGGTATTTTGTCGTGATGTAAGGAAAAGAGTAATTAAAGGTTAATTATAAAGTTTAAATAATTGAACCTACTAAGAATAATAAAATATTAAATATATAGATATTTAATTAATAGGGATTAATTAAATACTTCTATTTATTAAAAGGTATTTAATTAAAAGTCTAAAGATAAAGTTTGAATATTTAATTAAATATTATGTTTAAATGGAAATTAAAAGACATATTTAATATAAATAAATTATTAATATGCTACAAATATTATTCATAATTAAAAATAATAATATGCAATGTAGTTATATTTAAATAATAATAAAAACAAATTTAAGTTTTAATTCTAATTAAAATTTGAGTTTTGTGGAGAATTAATTATTTAATTACAAAAAAAAATGAAAACAAAAATAAACAAAAAATAAATAAATAAAGGATATTTATTTATTAATTTGAGAAAAGAAAATAAATAAATAAACAATACTTATTTATTTAATATTAAAAGAAGAAAGAGAAAGGAAATTGTATATTTCTTTCTTTTAAAAATAAATAAATAAGTAAATTGATTTATTTTTTTTTAAGTAGAGAAAACAAAGAAAACAATTCTTTTATCTTTTTTCAGGGTTAACTTTTTTTAGGAAGTTGTCCTAGAAATCCTAGTTGAATAGTTTTTATTTTATTAGAGTTTTATGGCCATTTTGGGAAAGGAGGAGAAAGAGTTTTCAAACATATGTTTTAGGAGACAGGTTATAGGCTTTGCATGGAGATGTTCAAGTTAAAGAATATATATTTTTTAAAGCTTAGGAATAAAGTCTATTTTTTGGTTCTTCTTCTTCTTTTTCTTCTTAGCAAGTCTATGTGGCGTTCTCAAGGTAGGAGTTTCTGAGCCTTTTTGCAGGTTCAGTTGGAAAGATTGTTTTCTTCGTGCTTTCTTAATTGTGATTTGATTTTGAGTTAAGGTTCTTTTTATTTCTAAAATTTATACAGATGATTAGGGTGTTCTTGTGAGTTATGTTTATGGCATGTCTGGTATTCTGTGAGAATTCGTATGGAAACCCTTGGAGAGAATGATTTAAAAAGGATACATTTTTGTTGTATATCCATTAATGTTTTAACAAATTGTACAAATTTAGCTGTATAAGTTTTAGTTGTATGTAAGAATCCTTGATTATGAACTATGTGTATTATAGATACATGTATGTAAGGATATGGGTTTGAAAACATACATTTTTGGATTAGGGTTGTGAAGAGTCAGGGCATGGAATAATTTTTATTTTAGATGTCATCTTAAAAATATAAAGACCCTTTAAGATACCCATTTGGGTTTTATTTAACATATATATAAATTAAATAGGTTTCCTTTGTACGGAAAGGGTCAAATATTGGCTGTTATAGTGAAATTAAGCCTATTTGAGCTTGATTTTCCAATGAGAGCCTGACAGAAATTCACCTATAACATTTTCCGATTACATAATTAGGAAATTCTCTTTGGTGATAATTTAACTAATATTGTTATGAATTTGTTCCTTGATTTTTATGACAATCCAACAGTTCAAAACAAAGTTATGGTCTTTCTACCAAACTAGTAACCTTCATTCCCGAACAGTGTTGTTACAGAGATTTACTTTTTACACTATTTAAATGACCTTATCTTTAGGACTGGAAAGAATTAAAAATATGTGAAATTGAATTATCTTTCCATCAATATATGTTCCATATTCGTATCATTTTATATGAGAATATACCGTTCAAATTACCGATTGATGTGCATAGAGGAAGCACACAAAAACTCATTGTTATAAAGTTAAAATTGTTAATAAGTCTTATTAATTAAAAATTAATCAATTTTACAATTATTAAATACTTAATATGACTGGTCTAATAGCTTATAATGTAATTTTAAAAATCATAGAGATTCACTAAAATACCATATATGTTCCATGTGCATATTTTATGTTATTAACTAAGTCATTTATGACTTAGGGGTATTTTAATAAATATAATGATGTTATATAAATGAAGTTAAATGATATGTCAAATGCATGCATGTCTTCTCTTATGTGATCTTTGTGTTGTTAAGTGTCAGTGTGGGTAGGTTGTTACCTTGGGGGAGTTTTATCTTCAGACTTGTACTATCTTATGATTTTATGCCTTTTTGCTCTTTGGGTTTCATATTATGAAAAGTTCACAAACTATTTATGTCATGATTGGTTCATATGTTTCAGGGGTACATATGTTATATATGTCGTGTTCCTTGAGTCCTTGATATTTATGTTATTTTACAATAAGAGGTGACAACCAATATTGTGTTGAGTTGTGATTTGTTCACTTGGTCACCTTGTTTATTCTACTATGATTGTTCAATGTTTTGAGAGATTGTATTTTTTATTATGATTTACTCCATTTTGGACATAGAGATTCTTTTGATGCTATTAAGGATCATTATTTTGGTGATATGAGATTTAGAGAATTTGGTAATTGTTTATTGAGATATCTATTATGGGATGGATGACTTATTGCGATGTCCATTATGGGATGGACAATCTAGATCCTTGTATAGGATGTATTATTCTTGTTAGAGTAGTCATATTATAGCTAATAATTAATTCATTTAATTATTAGTCTTTTATACTCTACGCTTAAGTTAAACTTAGGCATCTCATTTTTCTCTAGGGTTTTCACCTTTAGGGTTTCGGTATCCTTTTATAAGGATTCACCGCTTTGCATTTCAGTAAGGAGATTGTATTGTATTCATTTTTGTTGATAATAGAAATTCACTCTCAACATGGATATCATGTCTCTGACTTTTTGGCCGCCATAGCTTCTTCTGTCTTTTGTCTTTACTTCTTCCTTGTGACAGGTTATGCATGCAGGTGTTCTTGGAAGAATAGGGTTTTTCCTATTCTAACATGGTATCAGAGCCATCCTGTAGCTGGCTTGTTTGAGTTCTGTTGAAGCAAGCTCTTCGTGGTATGAGGGTTTGACGCTTTCAATTTTTCTTTGGTATTTTTTATTGGATCTGGGGGTCTCTATTTTTTGGTGCACTTTGGACCAAAACCGACCTCACGGTTGCGTCCGGAAGGCCCAAAATCCCCAGAATCCATATAAAACTCATCCGATTTGGACACCGGAGCGTCTAAGAGAATTTTTTTGGCCTTTCAGGGCCTTACGGACATGGTTTTTGAAAAAAATTCAAAAAAAAATATTTTTTTAATATGTTTTTGGCGTTTAAAAAATGCAGCTGGTGCTATTTCAAAATGCACCACTCGCGCGCCACCCCGGCCCACATCGCCACCACTCCGCTGGCCACAGCCGCACTGCCTCAGCTCGTGCCACCACCACTCCGCCGGTCTACTCTGCCAGCGGCCCCGCCAACCACTGCGCCTCCACCCGGGCACCACCACTCCGGTTTCATCCCTCGCGGGCCCCTTTAGCCCCGCGGTGGTCCTATCTGCGACCACGGGCTCCGGCCTTTAGCCCTCGCGGGCCCCTTTCTACTGATCAGCGGTCACATGGGTGACTAGGGGCTCCGCCCCAGCCCCCTGCATGCGCCATGCACCCAGGGGCCCATTTTTTTTAGCCCCAGGGGCTTAAAACCTAACTTTTGGAGCAATTTTGGGCCCTTCTCACTGTTTTCGCTCTATCTGGAGCATACGAAGGCCTTTTTTAGACTTCGTTATATCGTCGGAAAGCTCTTTTTGAGCTCTTTCTGACCATGGTGGTTAGGTTTTTTGGCTTTTCTATTTGGATAGTGTTTTTTTCTATCAAAGTCTAATATCTATTTTTTGTCTTCCGGGAGCCCTATCTTGCTCATCCGAACTCTATTTTTGGCAAACCAGATATCGTCGAAAAGTTGGTTCTATGAGTTATTTAGTTGTAGGGGTATTTTTTCTAGATTCTTCTCTAGGTTCTCTCTCCTCTAAGTTTGGCATCTTTCACACTCTGGCAAATTACTTGGGTTCTACAGGTCCTGGGATCTCTTCTTCTGCTCTTCTGGCTCACTCTTCTTTCTGAATTCTGAGCTTGTATGATTCTCTTCTATGGCATTCTTTTTTCTGTAAACACACTAAGATAAAGTGCCTACTTATGCATATCTGGGATTTCGAGCACCTTGTGTGTTTTTTTTACTTGCACTCAGTTATAAAGTGTCATGGGGGGTTATGATGTTATGCCATTTTTTGCTCATCCACCCTTGTCAAGTGAGCGTACCTTCCATGAAATTAGCCCATGTTGTGTGTCGGTGAAACCACCCTTTATCCTATGCTTGTAATTCTATTGCACTATTGGTGTTCCTGATTCTTCTTTCTACAGATGTTTCTGGCATTGCATTTCAGTGTTCCTGTCACCTCTCCCTGTTCAGCATTATGGGGGGGTTCACCTATTGGTTCTATTGCTTCCTTGGTTCGATTGATCATCTCTTTAGACTTTGTCTTCTTTACCTGCTCATGCACTTCAGTGGGGGTTCCAACAGTTACTTTTGACAGTGTTTACAGCTTCATACTTTTGAGATGCTTCTTGCTCATTCTTGTTCCTTTCTTTAGGACTTTCCCTAGATTGGAGGCTTAGTTTCCTTCATCTAGTTTATTTCTTGTACTTGGGTACCTGATCAGGCCTAGTTTTCGAGACCCATAGTTCCTTCCATGCATTTTTCTTTCATGCATCCTTTAGTCCTTAGCTGTTTAGCTTCTCCCTAAGTTACACTTAAGGAGTGTGTTAGAGTAGTCATATTATAGCTAATTATTAATTTATTTAATTATTAGTCTATTATACTCTACGCTTAAGTTAAACTTAGGCATCTCATTTTTCTCTAGGGTTTTCACCTTTAGGGTTTTGGTATCCTTTTATAAGGATTCACCGCTTTGCATTTCAGTAAGGAGATTGTATTGTATTTATTTTTGTTGATAATAGAAATTCATTCTTTCAACATGGATATCATATCTCTGGCTTTTTGGCCACCATAGCTTCTTCTGTCTTCTGTCTTTGCTTCTTCCTTGTAACAGGTTATGCATGCAGGTGTTCTTGGGAGATTAGGGTTTTTCCTATTCTAACAATTCTTTGTTATGCTCTAGTATCTTCATTGATGACTTTCATGATTTAGTTCTTTACAAGGAGACTTTTATTGTTTTAGCTTTATCTTCCTTTGGTCTTCTGGCTGGGAGCATTAGGGTAGGTTATCTAGGAGCATAGAGAGAAAGTGGCTTGAAATGGGGGCCAGGGCCCTAAGAGGCTACTAGGGTAACTCATTGTAAGTGACCTAATAAATGATAACTTAATGAAATTAATTGAGAGAAAATATTAATAAGATGAATGTGGGCCTCGCCCATGCTTTGAGCGCTAGTACGGGCTAAGGATGGGAGTGGGAGAAGATGCTTGATCAAGGTCTTGCGTGGTTAGAATTTTTGTTTGTATGAAAGGATTACTGAGCGACATAGAGTCACTTGGGGGTCAGAGTCCAGAGGGGCTACTAGGGTAACTCAAGGTTATACTTATGTGATGACACTTCCATATATGTGTTCTAGGTTCCTATGTGAGTATTTGGTACACTTTTTTTGTCTCTTGACCTTTCATACTTTTAACCTTGAAATCTTCTTGTTACCTTTTTATCTGGTGTACCTTTGAGTTAGTCTTGTTTGTTTGGTTGTTTCCTATGTGTGTGGGCCTGTTGTTATCTCCTTAGCACGTTGGGAGTGGACCTTTCATTCCATGTGGTCGGGTTGTAGTGATTCCTATTACCATTGAGATCTGACGTTCGTGAATTTTACTTGGATGATCCTTCTTGTTGTTGTATCATTTTGTTCCTCATTGTTAGAGACTTTCTCTTATCTTTCTTATGTTGTATATTTATTTCATTATATCATTTGTGACATTCTTGGATATTGTATTGTACTTTATATTTGATTTTCTCACATACTCTACGACTTGTGCAGCGGATGTTGGTTCATTATGTATACCTTATGGTATTATTTGTATCTAGGTTTCAATTATGAAATGATGTTTATTATTCATTTACATTATATGGAGTTTGTTTATTGTTTATTGTATTTAGTAGATTAGTTAAATCACATAATTTTGCATCATGGAACCCTTGGGGTCTGTAATCTATAAATGAGTTACATTTATCAGTATGTATTGTCTTATATTATAGTGCTTCCGCATTGTTATTCTTTATCAATTGTTAACTTTAAAAAAAAATATTATGTAATCTTAGTAGCATGTTTAAGGTTAATTTCTCTTGGGTTCCTTGGTGGGACGTTACACTTGGTATCAGAGCCCAAATTTCTACACTAGAAACTCTGGGATTTTTGTATGCCCACTAGGTGTTTAGTTGTTGACCATTGTAGCTTATAACTTATTGATAACAATTTTCAAGTTGTTTAGTTACCATTGTATGTGATGCATCTTACCTTAGTCACTGTCTATTATGTTTCAGTACATTCTCTAATGCGTCTAGGATTTTGTATTCTTATGTGTCATGAAGCAGTTACTCCCTTAATTGTGGTTGACACTAGTCACTTTGTTATGTGTGATGTTTTATGATTCATTATTTATTTTGTTTATTAATGATTTGTTTGTGTTGTATTTGGGCTAGCATTAAATTTTTGAGCTTATTATGTCTGGACAAGTTATCTGATTCTCTTTTTGCTGTCTTTTTTTTGTGGAATTGGTCACACTTGATTTACTGTTGAAATCTCTGCAGAGTATTTTATGATTTAATTTTGAATTTAGTACTCTCCCATTTGGGTTTTTCATTTTGAATTTTACAGTGACTATTCTGAATGTTTGATATT
Source organism: Thuja plicata (assembly GCA_018584345.1). Lineage (NCBI taxonomy): Eukaryota > Viridiplantae > Streptophyta > Pinopsida > Cupressales > Cupressaceae > Thuja > Thuja plicata. The sequence goes on along the minus strand of MU228351.1, from coordinate 571,298 downwards.
GCTATCTTAGTTTTGTGAAAAGTGGTGTTTCTATCATGTTCCTTATGGACCTCTGATAGTATGTGTAAGGGAGGATATTGCAAAGAATGGTACTAAGGTGTCTTATCATAGAAGGTCAATTCGGTCAAGGACCTAAGTCCCCAATTGAATTATGCATTATATTCATAAGAGAACCATTGTAGCACAGGTTTATGTAAACCTTGTAATCTTTATTTTTTTGTCTGTTTCCAGGAGTAAGCCAAATTTTTGACGAGGCGTATGTAATGCCCACCCATAATTTAATTTTCAATCTTGATGCCAGAATATTTTAGTTATTTTCATGATGATTATGCATGTGTTAGGATGATTTTACTGAGTTCATATTTGCATGTGCATGGTTAGCATATATGTCTTATATTGATGTGTGGCATGTCTATCTTACATTTATGTATGATGTGTCTTATGTGGTAGAGGAGGGAGATGTAGTTACTTGCATTGCGAGATCCAGACGATTGACCAATCTCTATCATTGTCTGTTATTTATATTATGAACATGCTTGACTTTGTGATGTAGGTTTGCAGGTACCGGGCATCGACTTCTCTGAATTGTCAGAATGAGCGTTCCCTATCACATTATCTCAATGGAAAGAGAGGGGAGATAACATTCAGGCCTAAATCCTAACATAAGCCCTCATTTGTCCTGAAATAGTGGACAAGTATCTGATTGACTACAATCTTTAAATTCATCGAGGTGACGTGAATTCGTGAACCCTTGTTTGAGCATGTTTATGTTGTTGCATCTTTTCTGCATTTTGATTTGGTTAGATTTTAGTATGCATGCATGAAGGTCAATGTGGTATTTTTTCGTTATGTAAGTAAAAGAGTAATTAAAGGTTAATTATAAAGTTTAAATAATTGAACCTACTAAGAATAATAAAATATTAAATATATAGATATTTAATTAATAGGGATTAATTTAACACCTATATTTATTAAAAGGTATTTAATTAAAAGTTTAAAGATAAAGTTTGAAGATTTAATTAAATATTATGTCTAAATGGAAATTAAAAGGCATATTTAATAGAAATAAATTATTAATATGCTACAAATATTATTCATAATTAAAAATAATAATATGCAATGTAATTGCATTTAAATAATAATAATAAAAAATTTGAGTTTTAATTCTAATTAAAATTTGAGTTTTAATTTTAATTAAAAATTGAGTTTTGTGGAAAATTAATTATTCAATTACAAAAAAACTAAAAAAAATAAATAAATAAATAAAAAATAAAGAAAGAAAGAAAGAAAGGATATATATTTATTAATTTGGGAAAAGAAAATAAATAAATAAACAATACTTATTTATTCAATATTAAAAGAAGAAAGAGAGGAAATTGGATATTTCTTTCTTTTAAAAATAAATAAATAAGTAAATTGATTTTTTTTTAAAGAAGAAAAACAAAGAAAATAATTCTTTTATCTTTTTTCAGGGTTAAATTTTTTTAGGAAGTTGTCCTAAAAACCCTAGTTGAATAGTTTTTATTTTATTAGAATTTTTTGGCCATTTTGGGAAGGGAGGAGAAAGTGTTTTCAAAACATAAGTTTTAGGAGATAGGTTACAGGTTTTGCATGGAGATGTTCAAGTTAAAGAATATATTTTTTTAAAGCTTGGGAGTGAAGTCTACTTTTTGGTTCTTCTTCTTCTTCTTTTTCTTCTTAGCAAGTCTACCTGGCGTTCTCAAGGTAGGAGTTTCTGAGCCTTTTTACAGTTTCTGTTGGAAAGATTGTTTTCTTCGTGCTTGCTTAATTGTGATTTGATTTTGAGTTAAGTTTCTTTTTATTTCTAAAATTTATACAAATTATTAGGGTGTTCTTGTAAGTTTTGTTTATGGCATGTCTGGTATTCTGTGAGAATTTGTATGGAAACCCTCAAAGAGAATGATTTAAAAATGATACATTTTTGTTGTATATCTATTAATGTTTTACCAAATTGTACAAATTTAGTTGCACAAGCTTCATTTGTATGTAGGATCCTTGATTATGAACTATGTGTATTATAGATACATGTATGTAAGGATATGGGTTTGAAAACATACGTTTTTGGATTAAGGTTGTGAAGAGTCGGGGTAGAGAATAATTTTCATTGTAGATGTCTCCTTAAAAATATAAAGACACTTTAAGATACCAATTTGGGTTTTATTTAACATATATAAACATTAAATAGAGTTCCTTTGTATGGACAGGGTCAAATATTGGCTGTTATAGTGAAATTAGGCCTATTTGAGCTTGATTTTTTATTTGGAGCTTGACAGAAATTTACCTATATTGTTTTTCAATTACATGCTTAGGAAACTCGCTTTGGTGAGATTTTAAATAATATTTTTATGAATTTGTTCCTTGATTTTTATGATGATCCAACAGTTCAAAACAAAGTTATGGTCTTTTTACCAAACTAGTAACCTTCATTCCTGAACAGTGTTGTTACAGAGATTTACTTTTTACACCATTTAAATGGCCTTATCTTTAGGACTGGAAAGAATTACAAATATGTAAAATTAAATTATCTTTCCATCAATATATATTGCAGATCTGTATCATTTTATATGAGATTATACCGTTCAAATTACCGACTGTGTGTACAGAGGAAGCACACAAAAACTCATTGTTATAAAGTTAAAATTGTTAATAAGTCTTATTAATTAAAAATTAATCAATTTGAAAATTATTAAATAATTAATATGACTGGTCTAATATCTTATAATATAATTTTAAAAATCATAGAGATTCACTAAAATACCATATATGCTCCATGTGCATACTTTATGTTATTAACTAAGTCATTTATGACTTAGGAGTATTTTAATAAATATAATGATGTTATATAAATGAAGTTAAATGATATGTCAAATGCATGCATGTCTTCTCTTATGTGATCTTTGTGTTGTTAAGTGTCAGTGTGGGTAGGTTGTTACCCTGGGGGAGTTTTATCTTCGAACTTGTACTATCTTATGTTTTTATGCCCTTTTGCTCTTTGGGTTTCATATTATGGAAAGTTCACAACCTATTTATTTCATGATTGGTTCATGTGTTTTCTTGGGTACATATATTATAGACATCATGTGTTCCTTGAGTCCCTGATATTTATGCTATTTTACAATAAGAGGTGACAACCAATATTGTGTTGAATTGCGATTTGTTCACTTGGTCACCTTGTTTCTTCTACTATGATTGTTCAATGTTTTGAGAGATTGTATTTTTTATCATGATTTACTCCATTTTGGAGAGAGAGATTCTTTTGATGCTATTAAGGATCATTATTTTGGTGATATGAGATTTATAGAATTTGGTAATTGTTTATTGAGATATTCATTATGGGATGGATGACTTATTGAGATGTCCATTATGGGATGGACAATCTGGATCCTTGTATAGGATGTATTATTCTTTGTTATGCTCCAGTATTTTCATTGATGACTTTCATGATTTAATTCTTTAAGAGAAGACTTTTATGTTTTTGGATTTATCTTCCTTTGGTCTTGTGGCTGGGAGCATTAGGGTAGGTTATCTAGGAGAATAGAGGGGAAGTTGCTTGTAATGGGGGTCAGGGTCCTAAGAGTCTACTAGGGTAACTCATTGTAAGTGACCTAATAAGTGATAACTTAATGAAATTAATTGAGAGAAAATATTAATAAGATAAATATGGGCCTCACCCATGTCTTGAGAACTAGTACGGGCTAAGGATGGGAGTGGGATAATATGCTTGATCGAGGTCTTGCATGGTTAGAATCCTTGTTTGTATGAAAGGGTTACTGAGTGACATAGAGTCACTTGGGGGCCAGGGTCCAGAGGGGCTTCTAGGGTCACTCAAGGTTAGACTTATGTGATGACACTTCCCTATATGTGTTCTAGGTTCCTATGTGAGTATTTGATACACTTGTTTTGTCTCTTGATCTTTCATACTTTTAACCTTGAAATCTTCTTGTTACCTTTTTATCCAGTGTACCTTTGCATTAGTCTTGTTTGTTTGGTTGTTCCCCGTGTGTGTGGGCATGTTGTTATCTCCTTAGCACGGTGGGAGTGGACCTTTGGTTCCACGAGGTTAGGTGGTAGTGATTCTTATTACCATTGAGATCTGACGTTTGTGACTTTTATTTGGATGATCCTTCTTGCAGTTGTATTTTTTTCTTCCTCATTGTTAGAGACTTTCTCTTATCTTTCTTATGTTGTATATTTATTTCATTATATCATTTGTGACATTCTTGGATATTGTATTGTACTTTATATTTGGTTTTATCACATACCCTGCAACTTCTGCAGTGGATGTTGGTTCATTATTTATACCTTATGGTATTAGTTGTATCTAGGTTTCAATTATGAAATGATGTTTTTTAATTATTCATTTGCATTATATGGAGTTTTTTTATTGTTTATTATATTTACTAGATTAGTTAAATCATGTAATTCTGCGTCATGGAACCCTCGGGATCTGTAATCTATAAATGAGTTACATTTATGACTATGTGTTGTCTTATATTATATTGCTTCCGCATTGTTATTCTTTATCAATTATTAGCTTAAAAAAAATATTTTGTAAGCTTAGTAGCATGTTTAAGGTAAATTTGTCTTGGGTTCTTTGGTGAGACGTTACATGAGTGCTAACCCATTTTTTAAGCTCTGGAACTATAAAAATTCTTGTGAAATTTTTAACCATGGGGAAGAAAAGAAAATAAAAACCAGAGCAATTCAATTTGGATGCCAGAACTGGATAATTTCTCTAGCAAGCTAGCTAGTTGAATTTCATTAGAATGTATGAGGGTTATAATGAGGAAATGGTGGAAGAATTTATCAAAAATTTCAATATCAATGTGACACAAGTGAGAGGTGAAATAATAGAAGTAAATCCACAAATTATCAGTTAACTTAGTATTCTAACATCAGGTGAAGTGGTAGCAAAGGGCAAGATGAATTTGGAGGATTTGATTATTGCCTTCCATCATCCTTCAAAAAATAGACCCGGGGTCCAAAAACACAAGACTAATACAAAATGAATTAATAAAGCAAGTTTTGAAGAACCATAGAAGATGTTGGTACTCTGGTTAATAAAAAATTTCACTTCTGAAGGTCATTTAGGCATGGTAATGGGGTCGGGCATGAGAATGTTGACCCATGTCAGATATGGGCATGAGATACCTGAGGTTAGAGTAAATTTACTTGCATTCTTGTTTTCACAATTAGTAGCAATGATAAATAGGGTAAAAGAAAAATAGAGTGAAATTAGGTATCATTCATTTGATAATTAAGCATCACTTTATGAAGAAAAGGTATAGAAAAGAGGGTTGGCTTCACTTTCTTATGGGGCCCAACAAATCTACAAGATTAAAATCCAAACTTACCTTTGAAACTAAAAGAGCAAGGTTTGAAATTGGGGAGTCAAGTCATACGAATGGGAGAAGAACTAGTCAGAGGATAAAAGAAAGAAAAGACAAAGAAAATGCAGAGCCCATAGCTAAAGAGTGTCAACCAAAAGAGTGTGAAAATGTAACCCCAATTGAAGTTGATGAGTACCCAAGGAAAAAGAGAAAAATGAATCTCCTCGTGAGAGCTCCCCAACTGATACTCCTATAATTTATATTTCTGAGAGAAGTTCATCTGAAAAAGAAGAAGCCCTAGAATATTTTGAAGTGGATACCTCTTCCTCTGACCCTAACCCTCCATATTTTTTTCTTACACCTCCTCCCAGTCCTAGCCATGAAGCACCTTCATATAAATTTTTCATAAGAAAGGGGAAGGAGCTTGTGGAAGAAGATGAAGAATCCCCCAAGAAAACATAATGAAGGATGAAGAAAGAGGAAGATATGAAACTCGGGGAGGAAATGGAAAGGTCTCATAAGGAGGTAGTATTGGAAGAAGCTTGGAGGAGAATACAAACATATAATGAACAATTAAAGAATAGAGAAGAGAACTTGGAAGGAATTTTCAAAGGGGCTGAAAATTTAGTAGACCAATATAATAAAAAATTAAAGGAGACAAAAGATAAATTAGCCAAAACAGAGGAGGCTCTTGGTCAATCCACTTCTCAGGTGGTTGATTGTGAAAAAGATATTCAAAGACTGATAATTGAGTCAAAAAACAAAGAGGGACAATTACATCAACATACTGATAATGAAGCCTCTACTTTCACTGCTCCACCAAGATATATTTCCTTAGTAGAAATGCAATACAAACAGAAGAATAAAGAAATCCAACAAAACATGGAGAAACTACATAAGGAAAAAGAATAAGTTAACCAAGGAGTTGAGACTATAGATGAGATTGCATTTATTCTTATTTTAATGAGGAAACCTATAGGACTTTATGCCATGTTTCTTAGGGAACAATTTCTACTTTGGAAGATCAATCAAGTGGTGTTGAAGAGGAAACTTGACTATAAATATGATCATGAATTTATGAGTGACTATATGAGGAGTGTCCCAAATATTTAGAATCATATGTATGAATTTTATTTGTATGGATTTCTACTATGGCATCATATTGAATCTTTCTTGAATTTGTATGTGGGTGAGTTACAGATAAGGGTATTTATGTCCTTAATGCAGAATCAGGTAGAGTGGGAACAAATAACGGAACGGTATAGGGATGCACAATGAAGACTTGGTCTTCCAATAAGAGATGAATTCCCAAAAGATCACATATTCAGAGTAAATTTCATATCAGTGGCCCAACTTGATAATTTTGCCCCCATTTATGAGAGAATTTTGAACCAATCTGTTAGAGCCTTTAGGGATCTCCAAGGTTCCTCTCCATATAGATCTCTAATGGCTAGTAGAGAAAGATGAAATTACATTATAGTTCCTTTAAGGAGGAGAGAACAAATTTATCCTAAAAACATATCATGGAGCCTGACAAAGGAAAGACATGTGATTCTAATCATTGAAGAACAACAAAGAACTTGGATAGGGATGCAGTTCAAGCATCCATTGATCATCATGCCAACACCTAGACTTGATGCACTTTCTCAATTTATAGCTAATCACTTGACCAAGTGGAGAGACAAAGTAGTAGAATTTAAGAGATACCATCTTTTTTGGTTGTACCAAGAGTACAAATTCTAGAGAACTGACTAGGTGATATGGATAGAGGCCATAAATAGGAACATTCCAGACCAACCATGAGGACATGGTTGAGTTTATGAAGGACAAACATGATGAGTGCAAAATGTTATCTTTTTTATGCATGGATTAAACCTCAAAAACTCATCATATTTTTTTAATTAATGAATTTGATGATGGTATATATAATTATATGTCTCTTATTTAGATATAATGTTAATTTAATTAAAGAGTTAGGTTCAAAGTTAATATTATGTGATAAATGCATGTCTTGTGGTTTGAACTGATAAACATTGTTAGTTATCTTTATTTTGTTCTTTTAATCTTGTTGCATTGATGAAGTTTTGTTTCAAAATTTGAAATTCAGTTATTATGATGGACTTAGTCTTGTTGGTCATTTACACAACTAGAGCTATTGATAGTGTAATATATTAAATAATGATGGATCAATGAGTGTGTATGTATATGTTGTAAGGTATGAAAATGGTGTTGAGGGAAAGATAATATTCTCTTCCTAGCCCCAAATTTCACAAAGGAAAGATCCACTTTGATCAACCATAAGAAAATGGTTAATGCACAAATGCATCAATCAATCGGAAATAAGGAGAAAGAATAAAGCCTTACAATCCTGAATAATGGATGAAGAGTATGTAATATATTTGCATTCATTAAAACTTTAATTGAAATGAATTGAAGACAAGTACTAACTTAAAAATATAGCAGATCTAAAAAATCCTATTTTCTGATGTCTGTGTTGAATTTTGGGAAATTCTGCAACCGAATCTGGAACAGAAATGCAGAGACGGACAAAACCCAAAAATATTTTCCTTTTATGAGTCAAGTCAACCTTGACCTTTTTGTAGGGGTGCAATCATTCCCCACAATTTCGACCTTGACCTGCACTGCTCTGAAAAAAATTATGTTCGGGGATCCCGGAAGTTGGTTAAAAAGGGTATCTCAACCTGTTCCTAAATTCATTGTCATGTACCTCTACCTGCAAGAAAAATGGTTTTTTTTTGTTGGGGGGGGGAGGGGTTTGCCTTGTTCAAACCCCATTTTTGGAATTAACCTTAAATTATAATTGAAATTGCATAAATAAACAAAGCAAATAAACCAATTCACCTTTCTTGTATAGAAACCCTTGTGGTGGATTCAAATCCTTGGATCCACAAGTATGTATGCACAAAATGAATGTAAAATGTAGAATATAGGATGTAGGATGTCTCAAATCAATTGCTCGTATATCTTCAACACTAATCTTGAATGGATCTTGGAATAGGAAGAGGCTTGCATGGATGTGGATGGAGAAATCTTCAACAAGAGGGCTCCATAGAGCTTGAATCCTTCAATGGATACCAATGGATCTCCTTGATGAATTGAATGCTTGAATGTATTTGAATGCTTCAATATATCATGCATATAGTTTGGATGAATGAAATTTCTTCTTGGATAGTTCTTCTTCTTTCTTAGATGGTTGTTGTCATGCTTAGCTTTCACTTGCTTAGATAGTTAGAGAAAATGAGAGGAGAAAGCTTCCTTATATACCAATCTAGGGCACAATCTTCTAGAGAGGCCTACATAGGAGAATTAAATTCCAATTAAACCTATACCCTTAGAAGTGGACCTATATTAAATATAATTTTAAGATTCATTGCCTTGAAGACCGAAATAGCCGACTTGGAAGCGGGAATTAAATCTTTCTAAATCCCGACATCTGGAAACCCTAGAAAATTGAAATTTGGACCATGGGTCAGGGTCAAGGTTGACTCTGACCTAGGTCAGGGTCAAGGTCAACCTTAACCTAGGTTAGGGTCAAGGTTTACCTTGACCCAGAAGGTCGACCTTGAACCTAAGGTCAAGGAACATAGATTTGCATATCACAGGGCCAGAAATAGGCTAGAGAGAAGTGGAAAATGGGGTAGAACAGGGGGAAAATCCAAATCCAAGTCAGAGACCCATTCAAGGCACTTGACATGACCCAAAACCACTTACTCATAGGGCTAAACTAGTCCAAAATGGAAGTGCTTCCATTTTCTAAATTTACATTTAGCCCCCACTTTAGCAGGAGTATGGACTCGATGCAAACTCCTGGTAAAGGAGATAATAAAGAAAAGATAATCTTATTGAAATCAAAAGGGACAAAGGAATCCTCAATCTCCCAGGGAATTAAGTCTTTATCAACCCTAAGATCATGATAAGAGAGACATCACCAGTCAAAGAGAAAAAAAGAGAGAGGGTGTGATTACCTCACCCAATGAGAACCTATGTCACATTGTGAATCACACAAGGAAAAAGTGCAACTAGGAAGATGGAGTTGAAACACCTAGTGAATGTGGCTACTCACTAGTCAACCCATCAAGGTTTTACTCTTAGGAATATTCTACTCCAAAAGAGAAAAGTCAACATATATAAAGATCCAGTCTTAAGGACACCTTCTATCCTTAAGGGATCAAAACATTGTAAATTGAAACTGGAGAGATCAAGAGATCCTATAAGGTAAAAATCCATGCTTTAAGGATTAGTCTCTAATCCATAAAGGGAAAAAAGTGTTAAGTTTTGAAAATATTTTGAAAGTGTGTGTGTGTGTGTGTGTGTGTGTGTGTGTGTGAAAAAGGTGAGTAGAGCGTATGCCCCCATGTTAAAGTCATTGCTAACACTTTAACAGGAGCAATGGCTTTAACAGAAGCATAAACAACTCCAATGATTACATTTCCACTACGAGATGCCCCCAAGTGAAGACAAATCAAGGAAAATACCACATAAACATACAAAGAACACAAAAGGGATCTACCTACCGTGGAGTCAGTATGATCATAAGATAATATGTATATATAGATATGATATTATTGCAAATGAATTAACATCATTCCCCAAAGAAAGTAGAACTACAATCACAATAGAGGAAAGAAAATGTAAGAGTTACGAAGAAGAATCTTTTCAGACCACAACATGGAGACCAAAAAGAATTAGTGCTACCATGTCATAAATCCAAGCGGACTACAAAAGCAAAACATTTACGAACAATAGCACAGGTACAACATAACATGAAACAACATATAGAAGAATAGAGATATATATAGATGAATACTACAATACGATTTATTCCTTTATCACCTTGCACCCACAAAGTAACAACGGTCGTATAAAATAATCTAATAAACATTTAGCAAATACATCACGTGAGAAGTATGATACAACAAGAAAACACATAAAAGGCTACAATGAAGGACAAGCCAATCAAGTGCATCGCCTACTCTCCCCATCTCGGTTTATATCATTTAAAGAATGTGGGAAACTCGCAAGAGGGACTATATCCATCACATTAGGAATGATAGCCAGTTCCAAACAAGGATCCTCTTGAGAATCACGATGTTTGATACTAGGTGTAATTATCAGTTGTGTGGAAAGCATATGAGGTAAATCAGTATCAAGATCAATAGTCTCATATTCATCATTAGCATAAATAGGATAATCAAGAGTATCTTCTTCATCAAGATTAATCAAAATAGAATCTAAGATGCGAATAGAATCATCATAATCATTCCTCTTAACATCATTATGAACACTAACTTCCTCCATCATATCAGGCATAGGTTGGTCAAAATAAGGTAAATAATTTCAAAGAACGGAGGCACGGGCCCTAGCATGAGCTTGACACTTCTTATAAAGATCATTGGAAGATTTTTTATGTTTTGTCTTGTTTGAAATATGTTGAGAACTAGGAGGAACAACAACTGGTTCCATAACAGGTTCTATAGGAGGATTAGTAGGACTCTCAGTAGGCTAAAAAGTGATACTAGGAGCTTGATTATTAGAAATAGAAGTAATGGATAAAGGAGGTATGGAAGGCATAGGAAAAATACTATGGTTAAGATCTATCCAAGGCATTTTTAGCTCAAGAATCTTTCGATGTTTATAGGCTTGATATGAGCGAAAAAGGTTATCAGGTCCAGAAGGACATAAATTAGGTAATGAAGGCCAAAAGAAGTCAAGGGTAGGAAAATCCCTAGGCCTAGAAGGTTGATGTATCATCTTAAAATGGAAGCACTTCCATTTTGGTAGGTTTAGCACCCTCATTTAGTACATTTTCATATTATATTTTCATTTAGGAAGCACATGCACTTGATTCTACATTTCTAGGTGAAATTAGGGTTAGTGTCCTGTAGGACCTCCTTAATCTCCCTTTCTATGATTCCATCTTTTTGGGTAGAACCTATGTATTGGATCTCCTAAATATTCATCACACTTACTCTTTGGCCTCTATGCCTCTATCTAACATCCTGATATGTTTTCTCACCTTCCTAGGTCCTCGGTTGACCTAGGAATCTTACAGATTTCCCAAGGTGACCAGCCTTAAACCTCAGTTCAGGTTGAGGTCGACCCTGACCTAGGTTTGGGTCAAGTTCAACCTAACCTAGGTCAAGGTTGAGGTCTTCCTTGACCTAATTCAAGGTCAAGGTTGACTTTGACCCCTATTAGGTGACGGTCCCCACTTTCAAATCTGGAGCCTATCGAGGGTCTAAAAATTAAAAATAGGTCATCGGGTCCAGATGCGGAAATGTTTTCCCCTATATTTGGATTAATACATCCCCTCCTTGGTTGGTGATTGTAATTAGACCATAATTCAAGGTGAAATTTTAATTTGCGTCCCTTGCATTTCCCTAGGACAAGACATTATGATGCATTAATACATTCAAGCACTTTTGTAGACAAGCCATTGTGGATCTTCTTTGGAGAAAGAGAGACATCTTCCTTCTTTCCTTCTTCTTGGATCCACCATTTTCAACCTTCAAGCATTCAAAGGATATTATCATGGGGTAGAAATTATGGATTATGATTTTGGTAGGATTACTTTATCCTTGGGGGCTTGGTATGCTTTCTTTATCACATTCAAATCTATGCATTGCTTTCTCATTTTCAATTCATGTTAGGATTTTTAATCTAGAGGATTAGATATTGACATTAAACATTCAAAAATCAACACACACACACATTCTACTATATTTGGCTATTTGTGGAGGTGGAAATCACCAAAATAGGGTTTTGACCAAGGCAAAACCCTATATAGCCACCCCAAAACCCCTCTTTTCCAGATATTTACAGGTGTTGTTTCAGGAGTTACAGGTTTGAGAACAGTAAAATAGAGTACAGATCTGGATACCCTTTTCAAAAAACTTTCAAGATCCGAAAATAGAATTTTGATCTGAGACTTTTTAGGTCGATTGTGACCTAGGGCGTAATCATAAATTCTAGCAAATGGTAACATTGACTGGAGGGTGCAAATCGGAACTATCTCAAAATGGAAAAATATTTCTAGGTTTTGTTTGTCTCTGCGTTTTCAATCCAGATCCGGTGTTAGATTATCCAGAAACTCAACACAGGCTTCAGAAAATGGCATTTTCAGATCTACTATGATGTAAGGTTGGTATTTTACTCCATTAATCTTTGCTTTCAATTTCAATATCCATTATCAAACAAACAAATACAAATTAAATATAAGGCATTAAATGATGGCATTGGTCTCTTTTACATACAAACATCTATTTGGCAAATTCTATCTAGGAGATCAATATACCACCATCATTTTCTTCTTTACATTTTTGTGAACCCACGATAGACAACTCTTTCTCTTTGGTGTTAGATTTATATTTCATATTAAGATCTTGCATGCATATAGAAGTAGGTTTTATTTATGCTTTTGCATTTATATTCCAAAAATACATAAAAATATATAAAATTTCTTTAAAACACAAAAACATTTACATGCTTGTTATTTTATTTTGTGTTCAATATGTATGACTCTTGTTTTGAATACTTTGAAGAATATTTTATTGTACAAGAGAATAGATCCCCTAATAAGGTACATGGAAGTGAGAATGAAAATGGTTTGAATGAGATCTCCATGGATCCTATTCCTGTTTCATCCTCCTCCACAACTTCTCCAATTGACCTCTACCATAGGATGTGTGCATGGTTACCTTCATACTCCTCTATTTGCAACATTGAGGAACCTAGAATGCTATTCCCTAAACCTTTGATGATGGTAAAGGGATGTCCTCGAATAACTATTAAGGGTAAACCTAAGGATCCTTTGGATTTCTTTGATAACACAGATTCTGTTTCACATGCTTATCATACACGGCATAATCCTCAACCTATTGTTCCAGCCTCTTTACCTCCTTCCCAACTCGTGCTTCCTCAAGCACCTAGGTTACCTTCTTCCTTTAAGGAGTATGACTTAGTTGACCAATTACGTGCTACTCGAGCCAAGATCTCTTTATGGGAATTACTTCAAACTTCTCCTACATATCATGAGGCATTATAAAAATATTTATCTACTCTTTTGGCTCTGCCTCCTAATCAAGAGAACATTAATCCATTCTTGGAGTGCATGCATACTATGCCTTCTATACCTCCTATTGTGTTCACTGATGATAATTTACCTTTTGTGGAGTTGCAGAATTAATATGATGCTCTTATGGTTGTTGTTTCTATTAATCAGAGTATCATTCATAGAACATTAATTGACAATGGATCTGGGCTTAATTTTTGTAGCATGGATATTCTCAAGGCTATTAAAGTTGATCTTACGACCATTCAACCGGATAATATCCCTATTCGTGGATTTGTTAATATTGCAAAGAAAACTTTGGGCATTATTAGGCTACCTATCAAGGTTGGTCCAGTCCTTCTTCACACACCTATTCATGTCATGCCTGGACCTCTCAATTATAACCTTTTTTTAGGAAGACCTTGGTTACATACTATGCATGTGATTCCTTCTACTCTACATCATAAGGTTAGGTTCATTTATAATAATCTGATGTATACATTACATGCAGATGATGCGCCCAATCCTTGCTTGAATGCAGAATATGCTAAGATCTCTGAACCCATACAACCAAGTAAGGAACCTAAAAAACCTTCTGAAGTTAAACAAGCTGAAGCTCCATCCTCTTCTTTAACTGAAGATGATTGGGGAATATTGGATTTTAATCCTTCTTTTATGGGAGAATACAAAGTTTATGATTTAGAGTTCATGAAGGAACAAAATGGGTTTGAAAAACAAGTCTTTATTCCTTCTCCACTTTCGAGGGAATTAAAAAGTAGCTTTGTTGCTACTTCCCTTGAAGAAACAATTGAGACAATAAAACCAAATTGTTATGACATTGTGACATATGTCGCTCCTTTAACTGAATCTGATATGGCTGATAGATATGGATCTGGTTATCATTTACTTAGGAAATCAGGATTCAATGGGAAAGGATGTGGACAATATGAGAAAGGTATACAAGTGCCCTTGGACAATGAATTTTATGATTTTACTTATGGGCTAGGATTCAATCCTTATAAGCAACCATCGGCTTTTCCTCTTGATGTTAATCATATCTATGGTGGAAACTTAAAATTGGTTAATCCGCTTCTCCTTGACATGGATCAAAAAACCTAGTTTGAATATTTTTCCTGAGGATGAAGCCCTAGCTGATTTTTTAGGAGCTTATCAGGATTTACCTACGTTTCATCATAAAAGAAGAAAGCCTTATTTTTTGAATAATGAAGCCTCTTTTGGAGAACGCAATGAACAAGATATTTCTCCTTTACCGATGGACTCTCCCATACGAAGTAATTTATTAATAACTGAGACTACGAAAGTTCAAATGGATGAGAATGACTCTGAAAAAACAATCAAAGTGGGAAATTGTTTGAACCAAGATGAACATGATCAATTGGTTTCTCTTTTTCTTGAATATAAGGATATATTTGCTTGGACATATTCAGATATGACGGGTATAGATCCTAAAATTGTGACTCACAATATTGTTCTTAAACCTAATGTCAAACCTGTGAAACAAAAAATCCAAAAGATGAATCCAGGCATTGCTTTGTTAGGTAAAACTAAAATTGAAAATTTATTAGGTGATGGGTTCATCCATTTTATCGATTATTATGAATGGACTTCCAATATTGTGGTTGTTTCTAAAGGACAGAATAAGATAAGGAAGTCCACTCATTTTTGAGATTTGAATAAAGCATCCTTAAAAAATGATTTTCCCCTACCCAATATTGATGTGATTGTGGATTCAACAGCGGGTCATGCTTTATTTTCTTTTATGGATGGGTTTTCAGGTTATAATCAAATATTTATTCCTATAGAAGATCAAATTAAAACTACATTTATCACACCTTGGGGAAAATTTTGTTGGGTCATGATGCCTTTTGGATTAAGAAATGCGGGAGCAACCTATCAATGTGCTATGACCTTGATTTTCCATGATTACATCCATAAGATTCTAGAAGATTATGTAAATGACATCTTGGAAAAATCTATACAAGGAAAGGACCATGTGCTCATTTTAAGACAAGTATTTGAAAGGATTAGGAGTTATAATATGCGATTAAATTCTAAGAAATGTGCTTTTGGAGTTGATTCTGGTAAATTATTAGGATTTATAATCTCTAAGAGAGGCTTAGAGGTGGATAATGAAAAGATTGATGCTATCATTAAAATACCTCCTCCTAATAATATTTCTCAATTCATAGTTTACAAGGAAAATTTCAATCTATTCGTCACTTTGTTTCTAACTTAGCTGATAGAAGTGTTCCTTTCACTTCCTTGCTTATAAAAGATACCATTTTTTCTTGGAACCAAGAATGAAAACAATCATTTGAGAAATTTAAGGAGTATCTTGCTAATCCTCCTATTTTGCAACCTGCTCAATTCAATAAACCCTTCTATCTATATACTTCTGCCACCTCCCATGCTATGAGTGCATTATTGGCTCAACATGATAGTGAAGGTAAGGAAAGACCAATATACTACATCAGTCAGACTTTACTTGAATACGAAACAAGATATACCGATTTAGAAAGACAATGCTTGGCTTTAGTTTATGCTTGTCAAAAACTCAGGAATTATCTATTGAATGTTGAGGTTATTGTGATTGTAAAATTTGATCCTCTCAAACACCTTTTTTTCAAAAACCGATCTCTCTAGTTATTTGGCTAAATGGGTGATGTTACTTACTGAATTTGATCTTAATTTCATTCTTCAAAACTCATTTAAAGGACAAGCTTTAACTGATTATCTAGCTGAAGCTCCTTCTCCTCATTCTCATACGAACTTCACCTCAATAGAATTCCTTGATGAGAATATTTTAGATATTAAACAAGAAGATGTTTGGGAATTATATTTTGATGGTTCTAGATGTAAGACAGATTCTGGTGTAGGCATCATCTTGGTCCCTCCTACAAAGAAACCAATACCTATTTCATATAAATTTACCTTTCCTTGTACTAATAATATTGCAGAATATGAAGCTCTTATAGTTGGCTTACGAGCAGCTTCATCCCTTCACATTAAAAACTTGGAAATATACGGGGATTCACAATTGATTGTTGAAAAAATCAAAGGGGGTTATCAGACTAAGAAGGATAAAATGTCACAATATAAATAATTGGCTATTCCTATCCTTTCACAATTTTCTTCTTATACCATTCAAACTTTACCTAGGAAAGACAATCGACATGAAGACATCATGGCAAGCACAGCTTCCTTGGTGTGTCTTGAGAATAATGCTGAAGACTTTCAATTTACTATACACACTCTTAAACAACCTGAAATTTCTAATAAGGGTAATGTTGATTGTTGTAACTTGCATTTGGATGAATGGTATTCGCATATCTTTCACTTTTTGAAAGACAATACATTTCTTGAATCAGTAACAAGAAACATGCGTAACTGTATTAGGAAGCTTGCAGCATGATATATCATTTTGGGCGATACACTTTACAAATGTTCTTATAATGGTTTTCTATTAAGATGTCTTGGTAGAACCGAAGTCCTGATAGCTTTAGAAAAAGCTCATTCTAGTTCTTGTGGAGGACATTGTGGTGGGAAATCTTTAGTTAATAAACTTCTTAGAATGGGGTATTATTGGCAAACAATGGGACAAGATTCCTTTACATTTGTTAAGAAGTGTCCTCAGTGTCAACAACATGGTAATTTAATTCATGCTCCTGCTCATGATCTTTGTAATCAAGTTGCTCCATGGCCTTTTAGCATTTGGGGATTTGATGTTATTGGAAAAATTTCACTAGCTTCTTCTCAAGGACATACATACATTCTCACAGCTACAGATTACTTTACAAAGTGGGTAGAGTCTATTCCTCTTTGCTCTACTACTGCAGATGTTATTTTTGATTTTATTCTTAATTATATTATATCACAATTTGGTATTCCTTCAATGATAGTTTCAGATAATGGTACTTCCTTCAAAATAAAGAAGTCACAAAATTCTTGGAGAAATATCATATTCAACATAGATTTTATACTCCCTACTATCCTCAATCTAATGGTCAAGCGGAAGCATCGAACAAAGTTATTAAAAAATCCTAAGGAAAATAGTTAATAAGCATGCGAAAGATTGGCATACTCAACTTACTTATGCTCTATGGGCTTATAGGACTAGTTTCTGCACTGCCACGGGTACTTCTCCTTATAATCTTGTTTATGGTACTAATGCTATTATGCCATTAGAATTAGAAATACCTTCTTTACGTGTTTCTTTCCATGGGATAATTGATAAAGATACCTTCTGAGAACAACGATTACAAGAATTAGAGATTTTGGATGAACAACGGATAAATGCTTTGGAACATATTAAGGCTTATCATAAGTCACTTCAAAAATATTACAATCATAAAGTGATTGAACGGTCATTTTTGGTAGGTGATTTAGTCTTATATGAAAATCAAAGGAATGTGAATGCTTTACCTGGTGAAAAAGGGAAATTTAGCCCTAATTGGCTTGGACCTTTTATGGTTATTGAGGATTTTACTTTAGGTGCTTATAAGATTGTTGATATGAATGGTGTTCCCCTTAAGGAACCTATTAATATTATGCATCTCAAACATTATTATCCCTAATACATCAACTTTCCTTCATGTATTTATGTATTCTCTATAGAATGGTTATGTCTGCTTTGTAGGTTATATGATTTGAATACATTCATACATTAATCTCATTTCTTTCTTTATGTTAAGTTTTTTAAGGTATTGATGAAAAGAACAAGTAATCAATCATAGAACTAACTAGACAATCAAAAATTTCATATATATATATATATATATATATATATATATATATATATATATATATATATATATATCCAAGAGTTTGGTACATATATGGCACATATGCCATGGCTATCAATCTCTATCTCTATGCTCTGAGGGTCGGTGGCTCCCATATCTTTCTGCTCTGTGGTGTGATGCTAAAGATCTCAGTATGGTAGTCTATGTGCAACTCCTCGATATGCTCATCTCATAGTTTCACTCTTGAGCTCTCTATAGGTCAGCCATCAATCTCTCTTCCCTTTCTTTACATAACCTTAGCTCTTGGTGAATGCATGCAAAAATATTTGCATATCGGTCGGGATCTCTCTATGCAAAAAGGGACTCTCTCTCACTAGCTGGTAGTCGGTAGGATAAATAGGTATCCTTCATAACCTTAGATACAAAGCTCCTCCACTCTGTTACGCTAGCTGCAGAATTCAAACATACCTATCTTCTAGTACTTCTTCTAGAAAATATTTTACCTAAAATATTTTTATCAAATTCATAAGTCATACCTAGATCTCCCTCATGAGTATCATCAAAGGATCTAGATGGTGGGGGCATGGAGTGACTACCCTCTCCTCGCTCACTACATCTAGGTCTAGGTGGTGGTGTCTGAAAGAATTGATCAAACTCAATTCTGCACAACCCAAGAAGAACCTGTTAGCCAATAACCTGTTACAAGAAAAGAAGAAAATGGAGACAGAAGAAAATGCTCTCAAAATGTGAAAAATGCATAAGAG
>MU228351.1:527106-544708 GCA_018584345.1 Thuja plicata | reverse complement strand
ATTGATCAGCTCTTCAGACACTTGTCTTCTCTACCTGGTCATGCACTTCAGTGGGGGTTCCAGCAGTATCTTCTGACAGAGTTTTCAGACATGCTTCAGAGATGCTTCTTGCTCTTTTCTTGTTCCTTTCTCTGAGACATCTTTTCCTAGATTGAAGGCTCAGTTTCCTTCATCTAGTTTGCTTTATGTTTTGGGTACCTGATCAGGCCTAGTTGCCGGGACCCATCTTGCCTGCTTTCTGCAGTAGTTTCCTAGGTTTGGCTTCTCCCTAAGCTTATCTTAAGGGGGGGTGTTAGAGTAATAGTCTATCGGGTTACTAATTTAAATCTTTATGATCAAATTAGTAACTTCCCTATTCACTCTAGTTTGCTTCAACTAACCTTAGGCAGTTTCTTTTTCTTGTAGTTTTCCTTTTAGGGTTTCGGTATTCCTTTATAAGGAATCACCTCTTTGTATTTCATAAGGAGTTTGTAATCAGTATTGTTGATAATATAGAAATTATTCATTTCAACATGATGTCTCCTCTAGCCTTTTGGCCGCCATAGCCATTCTTCTGTCTTCTCTCTTCTGTCTGCTTCTTCTTCTTTGTAATTGTCTTGCATGCAGGTTTCTTGGGAAGATTTGACGTTTGTCAAATCCTACATAAGGGGCTCTATGAATTTCTCAAAACCATCTTAGTAAGGCTTAGGTACTCTTTGTATTTTCATTAACCTTGTGTTTCAGGTTGTGGATACTAACAGTTTCTTGCAGAATCTCCACATTGAGGACTTGGCTATATCCTTTTTACTTTACAATGTTTTCTTACTTTAGCTTGCATATTCACATAGTGTCATACCTAAGCTAAAGTGGGGGCTAAATGTATCATCTTAAAATGGAAGCACTTCCATTTTGGTACATTTAGAACCCTTGTTTAGTACATTTTCCTATTAGATTTGCATTTAGGATACACATGCACTTGATTCTACATTTCTAGGTGAAATTAGGGTTAGTGCCCTGCAGGACCTCCTTAATCTCCCTTTCTATGATTCCATCTTTTTGGGTAGAACCTATGTATTGGCTCTCCTAAATCTTCATCACACTTACTGTTGTCCTATGTGACTCTATCTAACATCTTGATATGTTTTCTCACTTTCTTGGGTCCCCGGTTGACCTAGGAATCTTACAGATTTCCCAAAGTGACCAGCCTGAAACCTCAGTTCAGGGTTGAGGTCGACCCTGACCTAGGTCAAGGTCAAGGTAAAACTTGACCTAGGTCAAGTTTGAGGTCATCCTTGACCTAGGTTAAGGTCGAGGTCGATCGTGACCCCTGTGAGGTGATGGTCCCTGCTTTCAAATTTGGAGCCTATCGGGGGTCTAAAACTTAAAATAGGTCCCTGGGTCTGGATGCGGAAGTGTTTTCCCCGATATTTGGATTAATAAATCCCATCCTTGGTTGGTGATTGTAATTAGACCATAATTCAAGGTAAAATTTGAATTTGGGTCCCTTGCATTGCCCTAGGAGGTCTATATTGAGGTCTCTATATAAACACTCTCTTTTGCCTTCATTTGGACATGAAAAGACATGATGAGATGACATGGAGACATGACATGAAAGAATCGTAAGATGATATGATGCAATTATGATTTTGACATGATGATGAGGCAATGAAGCAAGTGGATGATATAGAAGGAAAATATATTATGATGCATTAATACATTCAAGAACTTTTGTAGACAAGCCATTGTGGATCTTCTTTGGAGCAAGAGAAACATTTTCCTTCTTTCCTTCTTCTTGGATCCACCATTTTCAACCTTCAAGCATTCAAATGATATTATCGTGGGGTAGAAATTATAGATTGTGAGTTTGGTAGGAGTACTTTAGCCTTGGGGGCTTGGTATGCTTTCGTTATCACATTCAAATCTATGTGTTGCTTTCTCATTTTCAATTCATGTTAGGATTTTTAATCTAGAGGATTAGATCTTGACATTACACATTCAAAAAGAAACACACACACATACATTCTACTATATTCGGCTATTTGTGGAGGTGGAGATCACCAAAATAGGGGTTTGACTAAGGCAAAACCCTATATAGCCACCCCAAAACCCCTCTTTCCAGATATTTGCAGGTGTTGTTTCGGGAGTTATAGGTTTGGGAATAGTAAAACAAAGTACAGATCTGGATACCCTTTTTAGCAAAATTCTGGGATCCAAAAATAGAATTTTGATTCGAGACTTTTTAGGTTGATTGTGACCTAGGGCGCAATCGGAAATTATGGCAAATGGTGACATTGACTTGAGGGTGCGAATCAAAACTGTCTTAGAACGGAAAAAAGAGTTTGGGTTTTGTTTGTCTCTGTGTTTCTATTCCAGATCCGGTCTCAGATTTTCCAGAAACTTAACACAGGCTTCAAAAAATGGCATTTTCAAATCTGCTATGATGTAAG
Source organism: Thuja plicata (assembly GCA_018584345.1). Classification (NCBI taxonomy): domain Eukaryota; kingdom Viridiplantae; phylum Streptophyta; class Pinopsida; order Cupressales; family Cupressaceae; genus Thuja; species Thuja plicata. Next base: position 542,282 of record MU228351.1, on the reverse strand, counting down.
GTTGGTATTTTACTCCATTAATATTTGCTTTCAATTTCAATATCCATTATCAAACAAACAAATACAAATTAAATGTAAGGAATTAAATGATGACATTGGTCTCTTTTACATACGAACATCTATTTGGAAAATTCTATCTAGGAGATCAATATACCACCATCATTTTCTTCTTTACAGTTGATATAAACTATTATTAATTGTTTTCACTCTTCATCATGAATGAACTTAATACACTTATGGATAGGAGAAGCAATGGAATGCATGGCAGTCAACCAAGTAAAACCAAGCTTAACTTGAAAGTGATCAGATGTAGGGAAAACAACGAAGGTAGTGTCCACAACTTTACCACAAAGTTCAACAGGTAAGGTAATAGAACCAAATAATGGATAGAGAAAACCATTACAAGTTTGAATCCACACATCAGATGTATCATAATAATCACGTTGTAAGTTCTTCATAAAAAGGTTTTCTTCAGTGATGACATTGACTAAGGAAGTAGGATCAACAAGAAAAGTACACGTAGGCATCTTAGCAATCCTAGCATAAATGTAGAGGGGACCATCAAGAGCTTTAATGGTCTCAGAATCATCAAAGATGATTGAGAGTTCCTGAGGTCTTTTATCCTTAGGTTGTTTTGAAGGTTTAGATTGAGGTTTCAGTTTAGGTTGAGTTTGAATTTATGGTTGAGATGGAGGAACTTGAATAGGAGGTTGAGATTGAGGCTGGGGTGGAGAGACGGGTTGAGGAAAAACAACATGCTCCACATGGTTAACAATATGATTGAGATCATCCATCTTTGAATCATAAACAATATCCAAAGAAGATGGTTGAATAATGGTATTAGTATCATGTGAAGGAAAAGGATTCGTATAGATTTGAAGGTTTTGACTAGGAGGAGAGACATATTTTTTCCCACTACCATCAAAATTATCAACAGATAGAGCATTAGAATCAATTAAGTCTTGAACCTTATGTTTTAGAGAGTAACACTTCTCAGTATCATGGCCATTTTGATGATGGTATTGACAAAATGCTTTGGGATCAAAGGATTTTGATGTCATTGTAGTAGGAAGAAGATGTCGAATAGGAGGTAAAGTAATTATATTAGCAGTCAAAAATTTACTTATAATAGATTGTAAAGATTCAGAAAGAGGAGTAAACGTACGATTTAAACGAAAAGCAGTGGATGCAGAAGTGGCATTGTGAGATGCAACAGCAACTTGATCTGCAACTTCATTTGCTTGTTTATTTATTTTGACATAGTTGTTAGGCTTCTGAAACTTGTTGGGATTAGGAGAGGCATCACTCTTATCAATTGGAATAGGAGCCATTGGAGTGTTGCTCTCAAATTGACTCACTTGTAATTGATAATGATGAATCACTGCACAAAGTTGTTGAAAAGAAGTAAATTTAGTAAGAAGAATCTTATCCCTAATATCCTTTTGCAAATTTGAAATAAACATATGTTGAATATCAATATCAGGAATAGGATAAGAAATCTGAGCATACAAATGCTTAAATATACCAATAAATTTAGTCAATTTCTCTTTAGTATTTTGTTTACAATGCATCAAATCAATTAAGGACACTTGCAGACCAATGTTATTTTGGAACTATTGAATAAAGGTATTAGCAAGTTTTGGAAAAGAATCAATAGAAAAAGGAGGCAATGAAAAATACCATTGCAAGGTCTTATCACGAAAATTTCTAGCAAATAACTTGGCTAAAATCCTATGGTCATGAGAATAATCACTACGAAGGATTTGAAATGTTTTAACATGAGTGACAGGATCTCCCTTACCATTGTAATTCTCAAGATGAGGCATATCGGCTTGCTGAGGGATAGGAGCACGAATAATTTCTAGGGATAAAGGACTACCCATGTCACATGTAGGAATACTAAACTTGGATTGAGTTAAAGATGCAAGTTGTTGTTGTAAAGAGGACACAGTTTGAGCCAGACTAATGATGGTGGAATCATTAGATGAAATAGGAGGAATAGAAACATTAGGAACACTAGGAAAAGTGTAGGAAGCTACGAGAATAGAAGGCACAACCGGTGGAACACTTGGAACCACAGTTGGAAGAGGATTGGAATAGGTAAAAGGAACACTATGGTATGAAGTTTGTGAGGTAGGTAAAGACGTCGGTGGAACACTCACAGGAAGAGATGGAAGTGGAAGATTTGAAGCTAGAGGATTGGAATATGTAAGAGATGTAGTCACTAAAGGAGGAGTATAAGTAGGATTTCTAGGTAAAGGAATGGAAGAAGGTTCCACACTAGTGACAAGAGGATTAAATCCTAGATCTTGAGCTTCTTGAGATAAAGGTTTAACATTTAAATGCACAAGATGAGTAATACCACACAAGAGATTAACCTCTTGATCACTATCATGAAGGAATTTCTTAAGAGCCTCTATAGCTTGAATAGAATCTTGATTATGGTTTTCTTGAATAAGCCAATTTCCCATTTTATCAAGTTCAGTTGACAATTTTTGGACTTGATTGGGAGGAACTCTTAAAGCATCATCCTCATCATGAGATGAGTGAGAATAATTATGCTTCGTAGAAGGATTAGAATCATGAGTGATCAATTTATCATCTGCAATCCTAAGGAAAGGAGAGGAAGACTCAGGATCAAAGGAACCCATAAGTTTGTGACTTCTTCTAACCGAAATATTATAAGTAGGACTAGAGGTAGTGAAGCTATTACACCAATGCAATGTAAATGAACTAAACTAAGAAAATTTAAATGCAAGAAAATAAAAGAAGGCTAATCTAATATGCATGAAATATCTAACATGAAATGTAAATATAACACCAAAAAGAAAGAGTTGTCTATTACGGGTTCACCAAAATATAATATATAAAATAATGATGGATGAGTGAGTGTGTATGTATATGTTGTAAGGTATGAAAATGGTGTTGAGGGGAAGATAATATTCTCTTCTTAGCCCCAAATTTCACAAAGGAAAGATCCACTTTGATCAACCATAAGAAAATGGTTAATGCACAAATGCATCAATCAATCGTAAATAAGGAGAAAGAAGAAAGCCTTAAAATATTGAATAATGGATGAAGAGTATGTAATAGTTTTGAATTGATTAATGAACTAAAATGAATTGAAGACGAGTACTAACCTCAAAATATAGCAGATCTGGAAAAGCTTATTTTTATGTCTGTGTTGAGTTTTGAGAAATTCTGCAATAAGATCTGGAACAGAAACACAGAGACGGACAAAACCCAGAAATATTTTCCTTTTCTGAGTCAGTTCAACCTTGACCTTTTTGTGGGGGCACAATTGTACCCCACAATGTCGACCTCGACCTACACTACTCTGACGAAAATTCTGTTCGCGGATCCCGGAAGTTGGCCGAAAAGGCTATCTGAATTTGTTCCTAAATTCATTGTCATGTACCTGTACTTGCAAGAAAATGGTTTTTTTTGTTGGGGGAGGGGTTTTCCTTGGTCAAACCCCGGTTTTGGAATTAACCTTAAAGTATAATTGAAATTGCATAAATAAACAAAGCAAATAAACCAATTCACCTTGCTTGTATAGAAACCCTTGTGGTGGATTCGAATCCTTGGATTCACAAGTATGTATGCACCAAATGAATGTAAAATGTAGAATGTAGGATGTAGGATGTCTCAAATCAATTGCTTGTAGATCTTCAACACCAATCTTGAATAGATCTTGGAATAGGAAGAGGCTTGCATGGATGTGGATGGAGAAATCTTCAACAAGAGGGCTCCATAGAGCTTGAAACCTTCAATGGCTACCAATGGATCTCCTTGACGAATTGAATTCTTGAATGTCTTTGAATGCTTCAATAGATCATGCATAGAGTTTGGATGAATGAAATTTCTTCTTGGATAGTTCTCCATCTTGCTTAGATGGTTTTTTTCATGCTTAGCTTTCACTTGCTTAGATAGTTAGAGAAAATGAGAGGAGAAAGCGTCCTTATATACCAATCTAGGGCACAATCTTCTAGAGAGGCCTACATAGGAGAATTAAATTTCAATTAGACCTATACCCTTAGAATTGGACCTATATTAAATATAATTTCAAGAGTCGTTGCCTCAAAGACTGAAACAGCCGACCCGGAAGCGGGAATTAAATCTTTCCAAAGCCCGACATCCGGAAACCCCAAAAAATTGAAATTTGGACCCTGGGTCAGGGTCGAGGTCGAATCTGACCTAGGTTAGGGTCAAGGTCAACCTTGACCCAGAAGGTCAACCTTGACCCTGAGGTCAAGGAACTTAGATTTGTAGATTAGGGTGCCATAAATAGGTCAGAGAGAAGTGGAAAATGGGGCAGAACATGGGGAAAAGCCAGATCCACTTCAGAGACCCATTCAAGATGCTTGACATGACCCCAAACCACTTACTTGGAGGGCTAAACCAGTCCAAAATGGAAGTACTTCCATTTTCTGACTATACAAATAGTTCCAAGCATTAATGATTATGGTGTTGCTGTCAAATTTTTGTTGACACTTGGCGGACCTTTGAAATCCACTGTAGTTCATAGCCTTGTTGTTCAACAGAAAGCTCAATTATATTTTGATCTTTTATAGATGTTACCCTTCCATATGGGTAACGCTATAGATTTCAAATTCAAATAAGTGGATGTATGTATGTGTGTGTGTGTATATATATCCTTATAGTTAGTCAACATCTAATTTTTTTTGAACTAGATAGGAGTGATTTTATTTCAAGTGTAAGAAACCTTGTTTCAAGTCCTTCTGAGGGCCAATTGAATGGAAGTTTCAAGATGATCTGGATTTGTGTTAAAGATCCCACTAGAGGAATAGTAAATAGATTCTTTTTCTATTAATTTCATAATAGTTTTAATTCCCCTACAATTAAAGTAGTTCATATCTATCTTAGATCTAGTTGTTTTCTGTCATGTTATAATTCCACAAGACATTCCCTCAAAGTTATGTTTAATATGTTCTTCCAACAAATAATTCCTAATCATGAGATATCATAGGACATAGAATCAACGATCTTTGGAGTTACATTTAGTTTATGACAACATTAGGCCCCGTTTGGTTGCGGAAATTATGAAATGTCAGATTTGCTCAAATGCTGGAAGGGTAAAAGCACAATAATCTGTCACCTTTTAGGCTAACTTATCAACACAGCTGAATTTTAGTTTTTCTAACTAAAAAATAATTTTGGTCAAACATATAGTCTAGCTAGATTCATTCTAGCTAAGTTAGATAAGTTCTTTAACTTCTCCAATTGGAAATTTATATTAAATGTATGTTTTATACCACTTTGAGTCCAATTATCATAGAAATAAAATTATTTCAGAAAAAGTGACGTTTCAATAACTCCTAGTCTTTTTAATGATATTTTTTTAAAAATACAAAAATACCCTTTTGTAGAGATTAGAGTCAATAATATCCTCACATAGATTTCATAATATTTTAATTAGACATAATCTATTTTAATTTAAAAATATTGAAAGTAGGTATTTTAACAGTCAAGTAGTCGTTGATTCGGAACATATAAAAAAATGATAAATCAATTCAAAAAAAAATTAAAATCATAGAAAACACTAGACAAGAGAGTCCTCTTCAATAATATGTAATTTATTTGGTTTTTGGTATAGTTTTGATAGGGGAAAAGTGGCGGGAGACAAAAACTGTTGATTTCAGGTAAGTTCAACTTTGAAAACTTATAACGGGAAAACTACAGCTCGAAAACACTTCTTTATTTTTTTCTGCACTAGCTATACATTTCATCTAAAACATATTCTAAAATTGGAGGAAAAAACAATGTTTTACTTATAATTATTTGGCGAGAAGTAAACTCCTTGATTTATAGTATTTTTTAGGAAATGAAAAATACACCTTAAAAATTCAAAAAACATATTAATTTTGGTTCAATTTTTTTTAAAACAATTATAGGCATATAATTCATCCTATCTCACACATTTCTTAAGTTTGCATCATCTTCAAATTCTCAACAGAAATGTGACTTTTATACCCTTGGAGTTTTACAGTTTTGGTGTTGTTAACCTTTTCCTTTGTAAAAGGGTGAGAGATTATTGTGCTTTTACCCGGAAATATTCAAATCGTAGATTTGATATTCCAATTTTTCATTTCTGGATTATAGTTTGGACCGTTTGGTTCACCTGGCAGATGACTGAGAAGATGCATAAGGAATTTTAATTGTTTATTTCTTAAATTTTTTAATATGGTGTGTATATTGTGTATATATACACACATACACATGTACACACATTTGTGTATATGTATACACATATACACATACATGTGTGTATAAATATGCATCACACATGTGTATATATATACGCATACACACGTGTATATATATACACATACACACATGTATATATACATGTATGAATATATATATATATATACACATGTGTGTACACACACACACACACACATACACACATGTGTATATATACATGCATACACACATATATACATATTTATGTATATATACACACATACATATGTGTATATATATACACATATGTGTGTATATACATACATACAAGCTTTCTATAGTATTAGGAGCTCATTTCAATTCTAATTTCGAATTCCAATTCCAGGTTTTTTTAGCAAGATGTGAATGCTCATTTTGGGGCAAAATTAGAATTAGAAAATCCCTATTATATTTTCATGGGGTCGATACAAACATCAAATTTGGCAAATCCAGAATTTGTTAATTCTAATTCCACTCTAATTCTCGTTACCAAACGGGGTAAAGATTTTGAAAACTATGAAGAAGAAATCCTAAGAGATACTAACAAAGAATGATAAAAAAAACCTAGTCATTATTTCACAATGCCAAACCCCCAAACTAATCACAATCCTTATCACAGACAACCTTAGAACATGCTTGGTTCGATATTTGATAAATTAAATGATGCAAGTTGTGACATCAACGACCTTGCCCACCAAATGACCTTGCCCACCAAATGGGTGATCATTGATCATTCTTTTGGGGATTGGGGATCACACCATCCCCGACACCCTGAAGGTATCTCTCAAAACTTAACATGTCATCAAAAAATGTAAGTCCAACATGGGGATACATGATCCTCGGTTTCTTTTGGGGATCGGGGATCATGTAATCTCCAACCCCGTGAAAGATAGAAACACTTAGGGTTTCATATTATGCGTCAATCCCTACTAATGGTACTAGGGAATGAAAAAAATGAGGGTTTCTCCAGTCAGAGGGCTTGAAACCGCCCAACCAAGGACAACACCAAAACCACAAACCAGAACCAAACTACTACGAAGAAAAAATCAATGAGAGAAAAAAAAAACAAGCACCAAAATGAAACAAGGGGAAAACTAACCTAAGAAGAAGGGAATTTGAGCAACCGACGATGACCACAACCCTAGAAGATCAAAATTGGAAGATATAGTGTGAACCCTCAAGATCGCTTAATGAATCTTAGGAATGAAGAAGAATCGATCACATGACAAATGAAAAGTGAGGAAATGAGGGAGCCATGAGCTATTTATAAATAATTTTGGGATGATGTCACCCCAATCACTTGGTCAGGCATCAGGCCTTTGGGGCATTAGTGTGTCGGGGGTCCTAATACCTTTGACAATCCCCAAATCCCCGTGATCCTGACCTCCAACCTAGGGCCAGCAAGGCTCTAGGATTTTGGTCATTTGGGGATCAGGGGTGTGGGGTTGGGAGACCCAACTACCACCCTTGAATTCCCATAGGTATATCCAACTTAGGCTTAAGTTCAACACAAACATATAAAGAAAAAAGTGAAGAAAGAAATGAAAAAGGGAACAAGAAAAGAAAAGAAGAAACAAGACCCCTATCAACCTTTAAAGATCGAACTATCGAGAACTTAAATCCTGAAATATGACCCACTTGATGCAACTAACTGACAAGGGCCTTGCAAAAAAGACAAACAAAAGTAAAAAAAATGGGGGTCCCCATTAGACTAAAAGACCTAATGGGGTGTGATTTGTGGAGCACGAAAAATCCAATTGCGGTATTAGAAGGAAAAGATAGAGGGGGTGAAGTAGGGATATTAATATTGCTTGGTTGAAGGGAACCAACAATCTTCACTAGAGAACTATCTAAAAGAAAATACTTCGAGACATAAATTCCTACCAAGGGAAAATTGAACAGATAAAGAAAACCTTGAGAAGAAGGATGAACAAGTTGGAGACAGATGGAGGCGAGAGAAGAATGGAAGCAGGAGAAAAACATTGGCATTTTTATATCTAGAAGCCCCAATGGTAAAGATAAAGAACTTGAGAACCATGGAAAAAGCTTTTAAAGTCTAGAGAATAGGAGCACCCATTGGAAAAGGAGACTAAAGATAGAGGGTTTGAATTACCCATCTCAGAGATTGAACTTTCCCCCCTACTTGATTAGGAAACCTCTAGTGAAGGCTTTTGTGATTTATATTTTAAAGAGTAAAGATTGGAGTTTGAATTGGATCCTCATAGACTATAATTTTGTTACCTAGAGTAGAATTGTATTTAGTAGCGAAATGCCTTGTTAGGTTTTATATACAAGGAATCACTTGTGAATTGTCTAAAACAATTTGTTGCTCTTGAACCCATGTTTAGACTGGATTTTATTTAAAGATGGAAACTTTTTACTAGTATCCAGTAAAACATACGCCCTAACTAAAGTTTTGGAATTGTCAAATTGGAAGAGATCATGGTGAAGAAAGATGTCTATATGATTACCTAGAGATTCCACTAGATCTAATTCTCAATATTCCAGAGGCAAAGAAGGAAAAGAAACCCTTAAGGGTACAAGTCTCACTACCAAACATAGTGGATTGAAATTTGGCATCCACAACTGAGTAAAAGTACCATGTCCATTCAATACCCAAGATTTTACTTTATGAGCCATATCTCCATATTGTTGAGAGTTAAAATTTGTTATAAAGAAGTCATTCCCCTGGTCTATAAAAAAAAATTCAGAAATCTCAATCCAAGGTTGAGAAACCCATTGAGAAAGCTTTTCTTTAGAAAGAATGAAAGACAAAAACTTGTCGATTAATGCTCTTTTCCGCAACTCTGTTGTCTAGAGAGATAAGGATTCCTCGGAGAAGGTGATATGGAAAATTCCTCCTTCGCACACACAAAAAAAGCTTTAGCTCTACCTGGAGGTTCATATACAAGTGGCTCTTTGGGAATTTTATGACTTCTTCAATACTGTGTGATTTTTATTAACGGGAAAAGGATGTAGATGTCAACAAGTTTTCTTGTTAGGGTTCAAAAAATACCTGAATCTCCAAGACCGTGATGATCTCCAAAAAATGTTGCTAAAGATTCAATTGTGTCAGATGTAATTACTGACTCTATTTGGAAGTCGTTCACTGGTATTTGATGTAATTAATGTGATCTTTATGGTCTCGCTCTCTCCATTTTTTGGTGCCTATTTTTTGCGCTCTTTCTCTGTACTAAATACTCTCTGAGTTGATGTAAATATTGGAACAAATTAATAGAACATAGGTATTTTCCCTCTTTTATGCTCTTTGTGTTGAAGTTTGGTGTTTCTCTTCCTTCTCCCATCCATTTTGTTGCTTCTCATGTTCCTCCCCCGTGAAAAAATGATGGTTATCGCCATTTTGTTGGCTCTGAATTTCACCCGCACGAAATAGAGATAACCTCAAAAGTCAAACATGGTATCAGAGCTCGACAGTTGATCAAAGTCGGTTGGATGGAGAGCTTAAAATTGAAGGTGTTGACAGAAGGAAAGTGTTTTTGGGTGAACTAGTTGTGTTCTTGCCAAGTAGAAACAAAAAGGTGAACCAGTGGTGTTTACCCTATAGAGATAGAAGCTTCTACAAAAAAATGACCTAATGCAGAGCAGATTAAGGTAATCAAGTGCCTTATTATTTTTATAGAAAAATATTATTATTCAATTCAGGAAAAGGGCAAATAGGTTGAAGTTGTCATGGCGTCCACAAGTAATTCCAACACACAGGACCCACATTGAATGACAAAAAATATGTCATGTGGGATATTAAGATGAAGAGTTTTTTAAAGAACTTAGACTGTTGGGAAGCAGTAGAGACCGAATATGAAGAACCTAGTGCACAATAATTAGCTGCAGTGACAAATGCACAAAGGAATGCAAATGCAGAAAGCAGAAGGAATGATTCTAGAGCCTTATGGAATCTACATAATGGAGTTGAAGACACAATTTGTCCTAAGATATCAGCAACAGCTAGTGCAAATCAGGTCTGGGAGATACTTGCAACAACATATCATGGAACTGTCAAGGTAAAGAATGTAAAACTACAGATTTTGAGGAAAAGCTTCGAAACCTTACAAATGAAGGATACAGAGACTGTAGATCAGTTTATGTCTCAAGCCATGGATGTAGTAAATCAGTTGATATCCTATGGTGAAGATGTCAAAGACAGGAAAGTTGTGGAGAAGGTCTTGAGAAGTCTCCCACACTCATATGATATTTTTGTGACTACCATTGAAGAATGTAAAGATCTTTCTTCATATTCCATTGAAGAGTTGACTGGTTCAATGTTGAATCATGCGTCTAGATTGCAAAATAAAAATGAATTTATGGAGACTGCTCTAAAATTACAAGCCATAATTAGTAGAGGAAGAGACAGAGCCGGTAGAGGCAGAGGAAGAAGAGGCTGAATTTCATTCCATTCAAAAAATAGAGACAACTTTCAAAATCAAGCTGAGAAGCCTCCATCACAGTCACAAAACCAAGAGGAAGAGGCAGAAGTAACACAGGAAGAGGCAGATTTGACAAATCAAATATACAATGCTATTACTGCAACAAATATGGACATTATGAGAGTGAGTGCAGAAAGAAGCAAGCAAACCAAAACAGGGGCAGAGCAAGTGTGTCTCACACAGAAGAAGGAACTTCATCAATATTCCTATCATGCTTGGGAACATAATATTGCAACAAAGAAGACACGTGGTTGTTGGATAACGCCTGCAAAAATCATATGACAGGTAACAAAAATGCCTTTACTAGTTTTGATGAATCAGTCAGAACCAAGATAAAGTTAGGAGATGATTATTTGGTTCAAGCTCTAGGAAGAGGTACTGCTACAATTTTAAATAAGAAAAATAAAAAGAAGGATATCCATAATGTTTATTATGTTGAGAATTTAAAACATAATCTATTGAGTGTAGGCCAAATGAGTGAGAATGGGTTTGAAGTTAAATTCAAGGGATCTACTTGTACAATACTAGACAAAACCCCAAGTAAAATGGTCATAGGAAAATTTGAAATGACTAGAAACAGATTGTATCCATTAAATTTGAGAAGTGTCAAACATCTTATAGATTATGCTCAGTATGATATGAGTTTTGATGAAACTTGGCTATGGAACCTTAGATATGGCCATCTAGCCTTTAATATCCTGGATATATTGCAAAAAGGATCAATGGTCATAGGCCTACCAGCAATAGATGTACATCATAATCCTTGCGAGAGTTGCATAATTGCCAAACACAAGAGGAGTTTCTTTTCCAGATGCAACAACATATAGAGCCAGAGATCTACTAGAGCTAGTGCATATCGATCTTTGTGGACCCATACAAACAGAGCCTATAGGAAGAAGTTATTGTTTCTTCTTATGACTATAGCAGAATGACCGGGATATATTTTATCAAGAATAAATCAGACACCTTTGAAAGATTCAAACAATTTAAGGTAATGACAGAAAATCAGAGTGGTAAAAAGATTATGGTCTTAAGGTCTGATGGAGGAGGTGAATATGACTCTAGAGGTTTCATAGAGTATTTTAGAGAACAAGGAGTTCATAGACAATTCACTGCCAGATACACTCTATAGAAAAATAGAGTAGCTGAGAGGAAAAATCAGACAATCATGAACATGGCAAGAAGTATGTTGAAAGCTAAAAATTTACCAAATGAATATTGGGAAGAGGCAGTTGCATGTATAGTCTATATCTTGAATAGATCACCTACAAAAAGTGTGAAGAATAAGACACCTCTAGAAGCCTGGAGTGGAGTGAAACCAGATTTTTCAAACTTGAGAATTTTTGAAAGTGTGGCTTATACACATGTGCCTGAGGAGTTAAGGAGAAAACTTGATGATAGAAGTGAGAAATGCATATTTGTTGGCTATAGTGATGCATCAAAAGCCTACAAACTATATAATCCAATCACTAAGAAGACAATAGCATCTAGAGATGTGAAGTTTCTTGAAGATAAGTCATGGTATAAACAAGATAGTGGAGCGTCTTGTAATCAGCCTACTCCACATATTTTTGAACCAACTAATGTTGAACAGCCAAGACAAGGACTAGCTAGACTGCAAGTTCCAACAGCAATAGAAGAAAATCAAGGACAACAAGTGCATAGGCCTTCCAGTAGTGATTCAGACCCCACAATAGCACAATTAAGGAACCAAAAGACTAAAACCATTAGAGAAATATATGAACAACGAGACATTGATGAACAAGTGTTGTTTGCCTTGATTTCTAGTTAGCTTGTATGCTTTGAAGAAGAAGCTAAGAAGGAAGATTGTGTAGAATCCATGAATGATGAAATAACAGCCATAGAGAAGAATCACACATGGGAGTTAGTGGACTAGCCACAAGACAAAAACATAATAGGAGTCAAGTGGATCTACAAGACTAAGCTAAATGATAAATGTCAAATTGAGAAGCACAAGGCAAGGCTAGTTGCCAAATGTTTTGTACAACAACCTAGTATAGACTATGAAGAAAATTTTGCACCAGTGGCCATAGTGGATACAATTAGAATTGTCTTAGCAGTGGCAGCAAAACACCATTGGTCAATTTACCATTTACATGTCAAGTCAGCATTTCTAAATGGAATTCTAAATGAAGAGGTATATGTTAATCAACCACCTGGATTTGAGATCAAAGGACAAGAACAAAAGGTATATAATCTAAAAAAGGCCTTATACAGATTAAAACAGGCACCAAGGGCATGGTACAGCAGGATAGATTCTTATCTACTCAACAAAGGATTCAAGCACGGCAACAATGAGCCAACATTGTACACAACGACAAACATACAAGGTGAAATCATAATTGTATGCATTTATGTCGATGATTTACTGTATACTGGTAATTTGCACCTTGAGGAGTTCAGGCTTGATATGGAAAGAGAATTTGAAATGGCCAATCTTGGCCACATGAAGTACTTTCTTTGTACAGAAATTGAACAATCAAAATAGGGCATTTTCATTAGCCAAAAGAAATATGCACAAGATGTGTTGACCCAATTTAGAATGAATAATTTCAAGGCAATTAGTACCCCTATTGTTCCAGGTACCAAATTGAGCAAAAATGATGAAGGTGCAGCAATAAATCCCACTTTATACAAGCAATTAGTTGGCAGCCTAAGGTATTTGATAGCAACAATGTCGGACATCATGTTTGTCGTCACCCTTCTCTCTAAGTTCATGGAATCACCAAAGACATCTCATTGGAAAGTTGGAAAAACAATACTGAGATATATTGTTAGAACAGTGCAACATGGAATTATGTATACAAGTTATGAAGACAACCAGCTAGTTGGATTCACAGACAGTGAGTTTACTGGAAGTGTAGATGACAGAAGAAGCACATCAGGTTATGCATTTTGTTTGGGTACTAGTGTAGTCTCATGGACATCCAAGAAGCAGCCCATAGTCACCATTTCATGTGCAGAAGCTGAATGCGTATCAGCTACATCATCAGCCTGTCAAGCACTATGGATGAAGAGATTAATAAATGACATTGAGCCAAAAATAAAGAAGGAACCAATCACCATATTTTGTGACAACAGCTCAGCAATAGCACTTTCCAAAAATCAAATTTTCATTAGAAGAGAAAGCACATTGACACTCGTTATCACTTCATCAAGGAGCAAGTCCACAAAGCCATTGGCGAAAGCAAATTTTGATTTTGAAAAACAACAATTAGGAATTGTTAGTTCTAAAAATTCTGTAATTTAGATAGAGTCAAAATTTAGGGGGTCTGTCAGATGTAATTACTGACTCTATCTGGAAGTCATTCACTGGTAGTTGAAGCAATTAATGTGATCTTTATGGTCTCGATCTCTCCAGTTTTTGGCATCCTTTTTGGGGGCTCTTTCTTTGTACTAAATACTCTCCAAGTTTATGTAAATATTGGAACAAGTTAATAGAACAAAGGGCTTTTCCCTCTTTTCAGCTCTTTGTGTTGAAGTTCAGTGTTTCTCTGCCTTCTCCCATCCATTTTGTCATTTGTTGCCTCCCCTATTCCTCCCCCATGAAACAACAATGGTTAATGCAATTTCGTTGGCTCTAATTTTCACCCGCACGAAATAGCGATAACCTCAAAAGTCAAACAAATTGCAGAGATTCAAAAATGCTATTGGATTGAAGGGGCCTCTTCTCAGGAGAATATCGTTTGGAGTTGTAGCAGGGGCACCCCAAAGGAATGTTATTGGGACGTATGACTAGTAACTCTTGCAAAGGAATAGAGTTCAGAAAAGAAGCGTGGATGTGATTTCCAAGCCACCTAAAAGCCACTGTCAATATTGTGTCAGCACCAAACCCAAGTGTTTGTCCCACATTTTGCTGGAGTTGTCATGGTTGACAATTGGGAAAGGAAAAGGAAATGTGGTTTTATAGTCCACCACACTAGTCATTTGTTTTTGGGTCTACATATGGGACACTGATATGGGACTACCTTGTACTCCTTGGGGAGGCGCCTAATTGCACCTTAAATAAGGTGTACATACACTACCCCCTTGTGGGATTTGAACTTGTGACCTCTTTCAAGACTACAAGTTCTCCACCACTAGGTAACATTGCAATTCATAAAATTTCAAAATTGTTCATTGGGCACCATCCGTCAAACATGCAGATGTATGCACCCTAAAATGGTCGCCTAGACTTTGGGCCCCATTTCTCAATTTATCAAATCCCTGAATCAATATTTTCAAATATCAACAATATCAATTATATCAATTTTCTTGATCAAATCATAATCAATTCAATATTTTCTAAGGTTTGAGCCTTATTTAATTTAAAAGAGAAAAAATAAAAATAAAAATATTATTTAATTAAGAGAACATGCTCTCTTTTAATTAATTAAAAATCTCTTTTAATTAAATAATAAAGTCACTTTATCCTAAGCCTTTATTTAATTAAAAGGAATTTCCTCCTCTTTTATTTAAATAAAAAAT
>MU228351.1:513841-526551 GCA_018584345.1 Thuja plicata | reverse complement strand
TAGCTGAGAGCATTCTAAAAACCCTTGCACTCCATGCCTAGGGAGCTATGGATCAATTTTTGAGACCTCATTCTTGAGTGTTCTTGAATGTAAGGATTCATAGAAGTGTGACACAATTATAGCACACAGCAGAGCCCTTTTTTCTTTTGTTTTCTTTTAAAAAACTAAAATAAGAGGTTTTTTTAAAGAAAATAATTAAATAAATTAAAGAACTTACTTAGTTTAATTAATTATTTAATTATGAGAGCAATAGAAATTAATTTAATTAAATAATAAAAGATTATTTCGCATAAGATTAATAACTAAAATAAAGTGTTTTTTATTATAAAAATTTTAAAAATTAAATTATTAAAAAGTCAACTAATTAAATAATTAAAATAGTTATTTAATTGAGATTCACCTCTTAGTGTGTTGGTTAAGTGGTGGTGGTGTTGTTGTCCCCTCATAGGTTCAAATCTCAACTTTGTAATAAGTTTAAATATAATTCAGTTTTTAACACTCAAAGCCCTTTTATTAAATGTGCTACACTCTAAATTCCACTCCCTTCAATTTTCTTCCATTTTGATTTTCTTTAGCGCTTTAACCTTTTTTTCTCAAAATAAAATGTTCTCCCTTGTGCTTCCATTACTAAATAAAATTTTGATTATAGAATACAAAAAATGGTAAATTAATAATAGATACTCACAATTATAGTGACTTAAGACATAGAACAATAATACCCACTTTATTAGTTTAATTTAAAAAATCTTAGCACAATATAGAAGATGTCAACACCACTCAAAATAATGATTTCTGCTACTACTTCACATCCTCAAAACAATCTTAGAAAAATTCAAAATTATGGGTAGATTAAAATAAAAAATAATGGGGGTCAAACAAGTTGAGGCAACCTTATATTTTAATTATCTCTTATACGTTGCCAATCATACAATCTAAATAAATTGACTTCCTAATCTATCATTTTAATGTAATTAAAGTTAAATGTCTTCTAGATGTTACAACATAATTTAAAATGCTAATAGGGTTATCAAAAAATTATTATCATCCAAATTTTAGATAATATAAGCACAAATAATTAAGTTTTAATTTATTTTTCTTTTTGAGCCTTCACATTATTTTAAAATACAAAAAAAAAAACATATTGAATTCTAAGAAACCTACAAGCACACTAATCAATCCCCTTTGAAATGTACAATCATGAAAGTAAAGATCTATCTTAACATTAGATGCTCTAATACCATATTAAAATTTGCTAAACATATGATAAATTAAAATTTAGAAAAAATATTAACTATTAAAATTGTAAATATAAATGATTAATACAATCAAAATAACATTGCATAAATATTTTCTAACAAAGATGTAGATGCAAAATATATTAAGGAAATATAACATAAAGTTTAAAAAAATGCTAATAATCCATGAGACACATTGAGCCATGTCCCTACCACTTAGTGAGTGAAATTAATTTTATTATGTCTGATAAATTGAAGTTGTGTGAAGTTAGAAATATCATTTACAAGAGAAAAAAAACTTAAAGATAATTTTAACAAGACAAAAGTTTATTTTCATGTTAACATACTTTGTCACATAAAAAATGAGTATATGTCTATACAATAGTGCTTGTGTCATTTGTAATCATTAGTAGATTTGAAATTTGATTTAATGAATTAAATGCATAGGATTAGATGTGACTTCACAAAAATGAAAAAAATAATTTCTATATTGACTATTATTAACATGAACCAATAGAAAGAAAGATAAATGATAATTTCATAATTATTTAAAATAGAAAATAAAATGTTAGCTCTAAGATTGTTATTCATTTATATGTCCAATGGCTAAACTAATAAAAGAAATTGAATGCATTAGTATTACTCCCAACACTAATTATAAACTAAATTAGAAAAATGTATAACTATTCATTAACCTTTATTACATATTGTTTATCTTATTGTTAATTTTAAAAATGTAAAAAACTAATAAATGTAAATTAAATTTGATTCAAATATAATAAAACAAATAAATTATATTGATTGACCCACAATCTTTTGAATAAGATAAGATAAGATAAATTTATTAATGTCCAACGGAAGACCAACAAGGGTCTATGGGACAGGAAACAAACAGCCAAAAAGCAAGAAACCAACAGACCACCAAACAGTGGTCGGGGGAATACCAAAAAGAACAAGGAACCAAACAAGAAGAAGCAGAGAACAAAGAACCACTAGGGCAAGGACTAGGGGTCCTTCTCGAGCGGAAAGAAATCCAACACAGAAGGATAGTGACCCGGAAGAATAAGGGTATGGAGTCGTCGCCGTGATCTGCTGGTGGTCTGTCGTTGATGAGTAGAAGCACTGTGAGGTCTCACAGATATGGAGTGACCGATGGTGGAGGCACAAGAGGGTCGCTTCGCACCCCGAGCCGGGGGTGAGGGCGAGAAGAAATTCGTAATGAGCTGCTCGGTAACCAACTTCTGGGGAAATAGAAGTTGCAAGGTATGGTCACGGAGCTGAACCGTCTCCCGCAAATAGAGTGTCAGACACCTCTGGTTAGAGTAGCAAAAGAAGGAAGTCAAGGAGTTGCAATCTTTGAATAATCAATAGAATCTCCCTCTGATCTCATAGTATATAGGGCAGCGAAAAATGAAATGTGCCTCGGTCTCAATCTCAGACAATGTGCATAAACTGCAAATACAATCCTCTCTGTCAATGTGATGATCAAATTGTGCTCGCAGGCGGTGAGAGCCGACTCTGAAAGATCCCAACGCGATCCGGAGAGCATGGCACCAACGATGTGATAAATATCTGGGTCGAACGATGATCCCATCCTGGATGTGTAAAAAGTGCTCAACATAAAAGGCCATCCTCGGACGTAAACCCCCACTAGGGTTGGTCCAGGTCGAGATGATGTATTGCCTATAGATGTCAAGTCTGACATGCTCATTCAACTCATGTCTGGAGGGGAGAAGATGAGTTGGAGCGTCCAAAGAAAACTGAAAGGGGGTTAGACGATCAATATCAATCCCGATGGAACCCAAAAGGGAAGTGGCCTGAGCATACCAGCAACAAGCTCTAGAGGAGGTGTCAGATCTAGCCAGCTCAACAGAAGAGCAATAGGCGAGGTAAGAGTATCTACTCCGGCCATCCGAAGAGTCTGCGAAGCAACGTAGGCGGTGAAGAAACCAAACCAGGTGGAAGATGGCTCCCAACCTAAAGGGATGAGCCCCGAACTCAGCCAGGATGATGTTGTGGGATGTGGTACGATGACATCTGATGATACGCCAAAGGAGGAGAGTCTGTATACGCTCAATAGAGGCCCAGTCGGAATCAAGGAGAGATGATCCCCAAACAACATAGCCATAGAGTACAGTAGGCCTAACCAGAGAATCCAAGAGGGATAACTTGGACGAGGTGTCCTAAAAGTGGTGTCTAAAGCACTGTCTCTCAATCAGGGTGAGGGAACCCATCCCTTTGCTGATCCTGGGCTGAATAGCAGGTCTCAAACTAAAGCGAGGACCGAAAAACTTAACCCCAAGGTATGTGTATGCGGAGGCAATCTCGATCTCCTGTCCCTGGAAGTAGAAGTGTAAATGCGAGGTCTTCAAGCAGTTGAAGACCATGACCCGTGTTTTCCCCAGATTAACCACGAGCTGTCTCAAGTCACAAAAGGAGGCCAAGATATCAAGAATTCTCTGGAGACCCTCAGGTGAGGAGGCTAAGAGAATCATGTCATCAGCAAAAAGAAGAAAGGAAACTAAGACCTGGTGTAAATAGCAGCCATCACCTGGGAGAGACAAGTCTCTGATGAAACCCTCGAGCTCGTCAATGTAGATGCCAAATAAGGTGGGGGAAAGAGGGCATCCCTGTTTCACCCCAATCGTGCACTGAATAGGATCTGAGAAGCCCTCCGGGGTCTTGAATCTACCCTCAACACGCTCATAAAGTCTCATAATAGCAGTCAAAAGAATCTCAGATATTCCAATAAAAATAATGTTATAAAACACCAAATAAAATATAAAAGTCATGCAAATAAATTTGTACAAAAAGTCAAAATAAAATAGTAAAAAGTTATAAGATTCTATAGCTTACATTACTGATAAGATAATTAAGTTTTAATATTTTAAAAAATATACATTAGAAAATGTAGTCAAACAATTTTAATTCTAGCATTTCATTGGTTCATTTGTTGACAACTAATAAAACATATGATGTATTAGTACTCCATGTGAGAGGAATTAAAGAGAGATGCATTGCATCATGTTTCTACCTATAATTGTTGCATATAGGGAAGAGTTGATGATTGTAGTTAGATTATTTAGTTACATTTCAACACAATCAGTCTTTACAAAATATGTTGTGATATTTATGAACATAGATTCTTAGACTCAACCAAGTCTAACATCCAAGTCTCAGAATTTTTTAGCGAAAAATATTACAAAATCCTATCAAAGCAGATTTAATGTTTCAATTTCGTGATATTTATGAGCAAGGATTCTTAGACTCAACCAAGTCTAACATCCAAGTCTCAGAAATTTGTAGCGAAAATATTACAAAATCCTATCAAAGCAGATTTAATGTTTCAACTTCTTGAAAGTACTAGGAAAAATAGTCATCATGTAAGGTAATATTAAATTTTATCCGTTCATGTCTAATCTTGCGACACCAGCTGCCAGATTTCCATCTCGAGAAACGTGATTTCTTAATGATAGCATCTTGAGAGAGATTTTCCGTAGATAGGCATTCTGCATAAGATACAGAGACAACATTATTCTCCAAAGAAAAGGAAAAAAAAAAAAAAAGAATTCCACAAACGTAATCCCTTTACAAAGGTGGATACTTTTCAGGACACATGAAAAATATAATAGAAACCATATGTTACTTGGAAGACATTATCCAATGAGAACTTCATCTAGCTGTAACAAGCGTGCAATAGCATAAATTTTTTAAGAACACTAGCTATGCTGCCTTCTTCATTTTTAAAGAAAGTTGAAACCATCAAATTGAATCAAGAATTTGAAGATTATACTTGAAGACCTAATCATTTCTGAAGGTAAGAGTTTGAACTTTTAAGTGCTCATTAATTTTCCCAAATTCGGAGAACTAACTATATTAAGCTAAAAAGGATGAATTAAGGGATATTGAGATTTAAAATTTAATTAATATAACACAGATAAAAGCACACATGCGCACATATACAATTATCAGCTGTCTTTTTCTTGGTCAAACATTTCAACGATTTGGCCCTCATATTTTATTTTTTATTCCCAACATGGTAAATAAACAATTGTAATATAATTATATTGCAATAACAAATCACATGGAATTTTGAAAAATATAAGTTCAATGATGACACAGACAGCAGTTATTTAAGGAAATTCATACAGAATTTAATTATATTGGCAAATCTTTCAACCTCCCAGAACACCATTTAGGATCACGTAAAGTAAGTGTTCATTAAATAATCTTTAAGAATAACAAACAATTGCCACAAATACAACACTCGCAAGAAAGCCAATAATTATAACAACTTGTGCGTACACACACACATATCTATGAGATAAATGTGCAGGGAACACACCTGATCAACAGCAGCGGCATAAGTCTTCTCTTCAAATCCAAAAGCAATCTTTTTGAGCTCATTCATGCCATCAGGACCTGTAAATGGCATATGTTTTTGGAGCATGTCCATTCTGCATGCAAACACTTGCCGTTAGAAAACCCCTTCCATGGTTTCTCTTGGCAAACTAACCAATTGCAAGCATTTTGTTTTCCAAAACTGGGACACCTTAATATCTTTGCTTAAGATCACAGAGTTTTGATAGGCTAAAGCCTAAAGCTACCATGAAAGGGCAGGCATGTCATATGAAGAAAGGACAAGGCTGAGAGTTAAAATAGATAGCTACTCAGTTTGCCCATAAAGTAATTCTACAGTAAAAAATTATTCACCCCTGCAAATGGTGTTAGAACAGTGAAGGAAAACTGGCTTACTGGCAGATGAAGCCATCCTTAGCAAAGCAAGAATGAAACTGAATTTTGATAGGCTGCCAAAGATAATCTTGGCTGTGCAAGCATGGGTGTAGTCTTTAGAAGCAAAGATGGAAGGGTTTAAGCATTTTAATTGTTTTTGCTTAAATCATCGTAACTCATCTAATAAATAATCAATAGAAAATGCTCTTCTCCAAGACCTCTTCCTTGCCATCTCTAATATGTGGCTAAATATAGAATTAGAAAGGGTTCAAAGATAATTATTAGCTCCATTTTTTAAAAATGGGCTTCAAAATTGAATGTCAAATATGGTTACTCAGGATATCTCATATCTCCTATTGAAAGATCTTCATTATCATAATTGTATTATGAGAGGTAACAATGTTGCAGAACTTTTAGTAAAAGAAGGGGTTGTGTAAGGTCTAGAATTAGGTATAAAATTATTAATCAGAAGTTTTCAAGCACATCCAGACAAATAGCAAAGCATTTATCAGTATTTGACATGATTTCTCTTAATTCTTTGAATACATGTCTCGATCAGGACCCCGCCCCTTAATCAAATTAAGGCTTTGAAATGTGAGATTTTGGAAGATACCATTCATGCTTAAAAGGTATCCAAGGCATTTAGTACAATCTGGAGCTAAGGCCCTTATAGTAGAAACTTTCCTGTCAAGTGGAGGTCATTCAAGTTTTGGATTTTGTGGCTCTCTTCAGTCGCATCCCTCAGTTATGAGCTTCTACTTGCCTTTGTGATTGTAACTTTTGCTCTACATTTCTGTCTGTCAAGTTGTCAATAAATCTTTAGAACTCTTTGAAAATATATATTTTAGGGTCTTAGACCCATTTTTTCCTTTAAGATGGGGATTTCCTAAGTGGTTTCTTGGTTCTGTTCTTTCTTTTTCTAGATCAATCCATGCTCCAATTTGTTGTGGCTTCCAAGGAAAATTACAAATAACCATAATTCAGACTATAAGTAAAATTTGCACAAAAGTTCAATTCCAAAGAGAAAAATCAAACTTACTTCTAAGAAGATCATCCTCAACCATTCTAATCAGTTGGCAAAGGATAAGACTCAGGGTAAAGGAAAACAGCTTCTGAAATTTGATTCCAAAAAGACAAATCAAACTTTTCTAAGAAGATCACCCTCATTCTAATTAGCTGGCAAAGGCTAAGACTCAGGGTTAAGGAAAACGCCTGAAAATAAATTTGCACAAAAGGTCATGCAGAAGTTTGATCCCAAATAGACAAAAATCAAAAACTCACTTCTAAGATCACACTCAACTATTCTAACCAGTTTGCGAAAGCTAAGATTCAGGTAAAGGAAAACACCTGATATAAATTCCATTTCTAGTATGTCCAAGGATGGCTCTAATAATTCACTCAAGGGAGTGCCAAGAAAAATTCATGGTATGGTCCCATTCATGGGATCTCTCTAGATCTCATTCCTCTTCCCAAGAAAGTTCTAACATCAAATGGAAACCCCCACCAATAGGAACATGAAAAATTGATTTTTGACAGCACCTCCCATGGTAACCCAGGATCCTCAAAGGCAAGTTGTGTTATCCATGACACCACAGATATGCTGATCAACGAAGCATAAAAAAAGATCAAACCAGGCATGCATAATAGAGCAGAGGCAGAGGCCTTGCTACTCTGATTGTAATCGGTGTGTTCATACAACATATACAATATAATACTCAAAGGGAATTCTTTGGTAATTGTCCTCTGCCTCAAAAAATGACACCTGATGAACTGGAGGATAAACATCCTAATCAATGCTTGAAATACTTTGGATAGTGTTCCATCTTTCTCCATCAGCCATTCGTACAGATAGGGGAATAAAATAACTAATTTTCTTTCAAACCAAGGGCTCAATCAAAATGAGGAGCCCATTATAAGTGATGATTTTGATAGGTGGCAGTATCTTTGCAGTTTATGGAGTAAACAGATTGATGAGACTCTTTCACCATCATAATCATTACAAACGCAACCAAGGATAGTGGAATTGGCAGTTCTTAACATTTGATCAATGCTCTCTCATCAAGGAGGTACCTGTTGTGTTGAAAAACACACACGTCCCATTGCAAATGGGGACTCCCCACTTTTTGCTCGGCAGTTTAGTAAGTTTGTCTAGTTTAGTCTTAGTCTCGCAACAATTTCAAAGTCTCAAGGTTGATGAGGTTGGAAGTTTGAGCAAGGTTGGGACGAAGGTCGAGTCCTAGGTGCAAGTTAAGATCTTGGAGTGAGAAATTTCAATTGTCAAGTCATGATCCAACACTTAGTGAAATTTTTGGTTTGCTCCGAAATGGAATTCCTAAGAATCATCAAGTCCCCAGTTGGTCCATAAACTTATCATTGTGCAATTCTAAAAGATGGAATCAACATTGTAGATGAATTAGAAAGTTCAATTGGAAGTGCCACAAAAACTTCCAAACCAAGGTGAGATTTTGACTTGCATTTTGGATGCAATCCTAATGTACTTGGAATTTCCGATTTGCTGATGATAAAATTCCTAATGACATGCAAATTTCCAATCTGCCTTGATGCAAAATACAAAGACTTGTCTAAAATCCGATCTGGAAGAGTTGCAAGGCATGGCAAAAGACTGATGACCTGAGCTTGTGAGACTTTGTCCTAACAACATGTATATTTCCAGCTTGCCTATGGGAAGGAGTTCTTAACACAGTGAAATTCTGATTTGGTTCCAAACGAAATTCCCAAATTTCCTACCATCATGAGCATGTTGTCCTGATGAATGCCTGATTACCGATCTGAGTCTAAGGAAATATCTTGAGGCATGGTGGGTATCCGACTTGCAAATCATAGGAAAAGAAGAGTGAAAATCGGGTGGTGTCCATGAAGTTTCCAAACTCAACTTGATTGTCATGAATTTGTCCAAGCAAGAGGTTAATATCTGCCCAGATCTTGAAAAAATTCCCAACAAACCCCTGATTTCCGACCGAGGGCAGAAGTATTCCCAGCACTTAGTGAATTTCTGACCAAAGTGAGCAAGGCTGTCCCAACAAATGCTAAATTTCTGATCTGATTGAGTAAGGTTGTCCTGATCATGATGTGAATTCCGATCCACCTTGGAGGCCAAATCCAAAACAAGAGTGTGAGATCCAATTTGATCCAAGGCAATTTGTGCAAATTGTAATGAGGTTCGATCTGGATGTTGAGGCAAAACCAAGCAAAACCATGGTGAAATCAGACTTACATAGTGAATAAAAAATAACACAAGGTTGATCTAAAGCAAAATTCCTAAATTTGAGATGAAGTCCTACAGCAAGATGAAACCTGAGCTTTGCATGATGGAATTCCAACACTTAACAAAAAATTTGAAATCGCCTCAATGTAAAATTTCAAAGACAGGTCAGAAATTCGACCTGTCTTGGAACAAAATTCCAACCTAGGTTGGAATTCCGACCTTTGTTAGGACAAATTCCCAACATCATGCTGAAATCTGACCAGCCTAAGGAGTGTAAAATCTTGAGACAAGGGAAAAATCTGGGTGTGGTTATGAATTTTTCAAACATGTTTGACCTTAATCATCATGCCTCCGCTCAAAAAAACATAATGTCTTCAGCAAGCATTGAAGGAATTCAAATAAACAATGGTGATCCGATATGCATTTGGAGAAAGAAATAAAAAACAAGGCGAAATCTGTTTGTTACAAGCTGAGTTCTCCATACTTACCAATATTTTTGAAATCAACTTCAATATAAATTTCCAAGCCAGGTCAGAAATCCAACCTGTCTTGGGATAAATTTCCAAGCTAGGTCGGAAATCTGACCTTGGTTAGGACAAATTCGAACAGCATGATGAAATCCGATTTGCACGAGTGAAAAATCTTGAAATAAAGATTAAAATCTGGGTTTGTAGGTGAAATTCCATGCATGTTCAATTTGTTTATCAAGCCCTTAACAAAAGTTACCAGTTCGGTTGCGGATGCGGGTACGAGAACCCGGTACACAAATAAGTGAAATTGTTTTGGAGGGGTTTTGGGTGCCTTTGGGTACGTATATATATATATATATACAAGAAAAATGCAAAAAATATACAGAACTAAATTTGATAGTATGATACTTCATCATTGATCAAGATAAATATTAAATGCCGATTGATAGTTCACAAATATTCAAAAATAAGCCATATCATATACGTCTATGTTCATGATTCCAATGAAAATCAGAAAATCATTACAATTACAAAATCAAAATGTAGTTCATTATTCATCAATCAGGATTCACTATTCAGAATCATAAGGATTATCAAATAAGCCATCTTCATCTTCAGCTGCTGTGCACAGGAAGAATCAAAGATAACCAAAGACCCACATTCACTTCCAAAATACTTCCCCCACCCCCCTCCTTCCCCGACCGTTATCTCAACAACTCCAACACAATACACAAACCAAAAACTGGATGAAAAATCAAGCCCCAAAAAAAAGACCCAATTAAAAAATCCAGTACCTATAATCCATTCCTAATCAAAGAGCCCACTGTCGTCGGCAGAAATAACACCAAGATAATCCCCGCACATTGTCGCCACACACGAAACCTCTGTAACATCAAATCGAATCCCCATCACACAAACTCTCACTTTCGTCCCGGGAACAATCTTTTCCGTCGACTGCCCATCCACAAACTGAAACTGCTCGTTGTCACATCTCTCCAACTCAAACCTTCTCAGCGGCATACAAAACACGGAGACAAAGAACTGAAGCTTTAATGCTTCCTGTGCACTTCTGCGCGAATCAGCATCCGAATCCGCCTCCAGCCCTTCAGTGAGCGCACCCGGTAACTTAGCCCTTAACAAACATTAAAACAAGATTAAGTCAAGGATGAAATCTGATCTGCATTTAGAAAAGGAAATCCAAGCAAACATGGAGAAATCTGAGTTTTTCGTGACAAAGTTTCAAATGACCTTAATGTGAGATTTCCAAGAGCCTTGGATAATTCCTAAGAGAGATCGGATTTCCGACCTCCCTTGGGATTAATTTCCTAAGAATTCCAAAATTCCGCCCAGCACTTAAAGTTGATGCTTAGCATGCAAGGTGAATTTGATTTGTAGCAAGGTGAAATCCAAAAGTCTAGAGGGGAATTCAATTTGATTTGGGAAATCTGCAGTTCATTTTCAAGACTTGAGGCAAGAATCCAAACACTTGAGATTAGAAATCCACATGATCTGAACAAAATCTGACTTAATTTGATTTGCAAATGTAAAAATCTGAATGAGCAAAGTGAAATTCAATCTGTTTTTTTGAGTGAACATAGACTTGCAAAATTTACAAACAAGATTTCCAAGAGAGGTGGGAATTCCGACCTCCCTTGGAACAAAATTCTAAGAGGGGTCAGAATTCCGACCACCCTTGGAATTAATTTCCAATGCCCCTTTAGGATGTGTAATCCCCATTGAGAGGTGTTAGAATGGATCAAGTCAGCCATAGGAGAAGGTAAATACAAATAGATTGAATTCAAATCAGGTCGGCTAGTTTGGGAAAAGAGAATTGTTAGTTGAATGGTTTAAATGCCAACACCAAGTCGTCCCAATCAAGTCAGCTTGTTGTGAGTGTAAAAAGAATGCAAGTAAAATCATTAATGCACAAGCAGGTTGACCATCCTTGGAAAAGAAACAAACCTCTTCACATTAAGCTTATAAAGAGGGATCAAAGGTAATCACTTCAACATTATTTAAAACACAATACCAGGCGGAATTAATCAGTAAGTGCAGAGCAGATCTTAAAGAAGGTGAAAAATCAGAATTGCAAGTAACATCTAAGGCAGATTAAGACCAACTGCAATTCGGATTCAAGCGGACCAAAGTTATTTCAAGAAATAATGATGAGATAAATCTGATTTCAAAGTGAAATTAGATTAAATACAAGGCAGATCCTGTAAGGAAGTTAAGTAGCAGAACAACTTCCTAAAATAATCTTGACGAGAGGGTAAAGTAAAAACTTTCTCAAATCTTTAAAACAGTTATAAAAACTTAACAGAAATTACATAAAACAACATGCATACCACAACACAGTGATTTACGTGGGGAAAACCCTTCTAAGAGAAAAACCCCACTCCAAAAGCAGCCCAATATATTATTCAACAATCAATAACAGATTACAATATACTTGCAAAGCAAGCTTCTCAGGAGTATCACCAATCAGCGATCCAGAGGTAACTAAAAAGCTATAAGACTCTTACACACACCCTGCATCTTGTTGTGAGGTTTTCACACTATCGCCCCAAAGAATTTGGGGACCCCCATTCTTTTTTGAGCAAAGCCCTGACATTTTTCCTGGATCCGGGGGTTTGGGTGCCTTAGCGAATTTTGGGCGATCCAGAGGTCTTGAAATGAAAATTTTACACCTTGGATGTTTCGAGCACCTGGGAGGGTATAGCTTATTTTCACCTTGCGTGGAAACTTGGTTTTCCTAAGCGGTCGATTTTGTCTCCGGGCCAAACGAAATTCAATAGGAACGTTTTCTTCAATTGTTATAATGATATATGGCAGGATAAAATTGCAAATTTTGGACTTATTTGAATTTTTGAAAATTGATGAAATTGAAAAACTTGAACATTTTCGAAATTTAATTGTGGAATTGGATATTTTTTGGGAAAATCTTGTAAATTTTTGGTGGTGAAAATGGAAATTAAATGAAAATTTAAAATTGCCAAATGAAATTAAATTGCTAAATGATTTTAGATTGCAAATAATAAAAAATTA
>MU228351.1:466062-481108 GCA_018584345.1 Thuja plicata | reverse complement strand
CCTGTTTCTTGTGCCCAAGATTTAAAACTTTTCATCCCGGTTCCGACAAGCTATAACACTAAGGTGCCCAACATATAATACCAACAATAATGGCAACCTTAGCAAATTTAATTAAATAATAATAATTCACCCGTCTTGCGAAAACAACTGAAGAAGCATCTGAATCGAAATCTGTCTGCACTGGAGTGATCCTGATGATAAAAGATGATGAACGAACCTGACGGGGTGACTTACTAAAAATAGATGCTCTCTCCAAGATTCTTGGAGCCCAAACCGGAAGCCAGAAATGAAAACTGAGAGTATCATTCAACTCCTCTAACTCATCTGAGCTCATCGGAACTATCCATTGACTTACTATAAATAGTAAGTTCACACCAATGACCCTCTAAACACCTCGCCAGACCACGAGGATCGCGATAATGATCTGGCACCATCCATTCATGACCCTGCTAAAATTGGGGACATTACACCAGTTGACCATGCAAGGGAAACTTACAATCAACAAATTGCTAGTGGTATGGATTAAGCAAGTTCCACAAAGATTGATTCCCAATTACTTTCATCCAACTAAACTACTCAAAGCAAATTCTAAACTCATTGAGGAATGTAGGAAACCATGCGATACTCCAAAAAGTTCATAAGTATTCACCATGCAAAGACAACAATGAATAAAGAGCAATTCTACTAGTGTATTAGCAACAAAAATTCAACAAATCTCCCTTTACAAATGAGGAGAGTAGACTTCATATAGGAAGCTCTAGTACAATGAATAGCCAAGATTAAACCAAGATCAAAAGCCTAGATTTATCCACCAAACCCCTAATTAGGATTTCCACAACTACTACTAACAATCATTAAATGCTAATCTAATTACATCAAAGCACCACTTTGTGGGCCAATAAGAAAATTAAATTACTTTTGAGAGCCAGTAAGAAAAAGGGTTAGGTATAAATCACTAAACAAAAGGGCACCAATCAATGGGCCAATTAGCATGGAGCATCTATCTATGAACCAATGAGAAAATTCAATGCCACGTGAGCTTACAACTTATCATCTAGGAAATCGTTCCCTTTATCATTTTCCTTTGTGGCATATTCAATGAACTTAGACATGATCTCATCAAGTTCATCCATGGGGACACATGGCACAAATCTAACCCTATATTCATGATACTCCAAATCGCTTCCATAAGCACCACAAATCAGTAGCATCACAAATAGCAATAAAGTTTGAAAATGATGAAGCCTTCTCCAAATGCTCTAGCATGACTGGACTTGCCTCTTTGAAGTGGATGTCTTTTACCTTTTCTTTCAATGTATCTATACTAAGCTTATCATCATCTTCTACTTCAAGTTCGAATATTGATCTCACATAAGTAAGGATGTCATTTTTGATCTCTTGTTATTGAACAATCTAATTCCACCTGCCTAAGGATCTCACCCTTGAGTGAGTGCACGATGCCATCCCTGGAAATCAACTTCTTGTCCCTTCTTCAACACTTGAACTTTCATCGTGTGCTTCAGCACCTCCATGATTGATTGTAGTCGAGAGAGAGTTTTCTCACTACTTGGAATAAATTCCTCACAAAGTTTTAATACTACTTGCATTCACTCTTGGAGAGAAATCATGGTGTCATGAGTTTTGACAAACCTTTCAATGAACCTATTTGCTTTTTCAAGTCTTTCAACTACCCATTTCTTTGCTTCTTGCCTTGTCAATCCACTTCCTTCTAATCCATCCATATATCCACTAGAACAAGTGACTGGAGGAACAAATGTTTGACCAACTTGCTAAATTAGATTCATCAATTGCCTAATGTACTCTATCAATTGCTTAACTTCTTTGTATTTCCTTTTCTTTCCAACTTCCTTGTTTAATATTTCTTCAAGAACCAGAATGGATCCATAAGCTTCTTCAACCTCTTGTTTCTTGGAGGTTGGCCCCAATTCATGCTCTTCAATATCATAATCTTGTGGTAGCATGTCCTCCCTAGTCTTGTCCACCTTTGGGACTGTAACCTGAATTGTATGTGTGCTTGAATTGTTCTTTGTAATCTTCGAAAGTATCTGGGTTGATCTCTTTTCTTTATCGTAATCATTTCTTTTCACAATTTCCTCCATACTCTCAACTTGTCGTGCAACTATCACATGTCTTTTCTTCATTCGTTCTAACAACCATGCTGGTGAAGTGAATTCTCCCAATTCATCTTCTTGGTTCTTATCTTGGACTGCCATATTGACATCTTCATTGTTACCTTCACCTTGAAGTTGCGCTTCACCGTCTTCTGAAATGGCCTCAATATCAATCACATTATTTTGTTCTTCTTGATGATGTTCAATCCTTTGGGAGGAGAGTCAACTTCTTGTTCGTAGCGGCTTAGTGAGAATAACTAGAACTTTGACTTTTACTTGTCTCTGATTCAATCTCAATTTGAACTGGCACCTCATTCTCTGATATGGATATTGTTATGTTTTGATCAGATTTGAGTATGTAATTCTTTTAATTTTTTATGTATATGATAGATAATTTCTCACTAGAATATTATCTTATCAATGTTGATCTCCAATAGGTATACAAAATTTATAGATAATTTTCTAACTAGAATATTATCTAATCTGTATTGATCTCCAATTGATATATAATACTAAATCTCACTATTTAATATATATATCAATATTAATATAATTTTATATGTATAATTCTCACTAATATATAAATAAGACTTGAATATGTATTTTGCCGATATACAAAGAAGACTGAATGTGAATTGATGCAATTATCAAAATAAAGTGGATTTGATTATACTTATATCTTGTATCTTGTATTGCTGCAATTATTAAGCATTTGATTTCATCGGTTAGAATAATCTAACTGAAGCTACAAACATTAACACTCCCTCTTAGCTAGTGAAGATTAATTCTATCCTTCAATAGATCTATTAAAAAGAAAATATCACCTCATTGTGATATTAGAGGATATGGCATATCCACGAATATCAAATCACATGATATTCACCAATACTCTCAAATATGTATCTATATGATATGTGCACTGGCATCATCTCACATGATGCCTATCATAGAGATATCAAATCATGGCATATTCATGGATATTAAACCACATAATATCCACCATGATAGTTCCAAATATTATGGCTTATCCATAGATATCAAGTCTCATGATATCTACCAAAATGTCTATAAGTCATCAAGATATGTCCACGGATATCAAGTCACATGATATCCATCATGATACTAGGGTTACATAAGTATTCATCTTTTAAAAGTCGTCACCTTTCAAAAAGTGTTCCTAGGGCCCATAAAGTCATGGAGTCACACACATGACAAACAAAGTTTACACATTAAACATCTTTGATAATATAAGTACAAATGGATTAAACTTGTTCTCAAAATTAAGTTACATTTCAACCATACCAAGTTTATCTCGAAAGTGTGCAACTTTTAGCTTAGCTAGTGGCTTGGTGAGAATGTCTGGAGTCTGTTCATCTGTACTTACATATTCCAATCGAATCACATTTCTTTCTACCATGTCTCTAACATAGTGATAAGGAATCTCAATGTGTTTCGATTTATCATGGAATACTGTATTCATTGAGAGTTTTATACTACTCTGGTTGTCACAATGTATAATGGTAGAATTCATAGGTTTACCAAACAATCCCACGAGAAGTTTACATAGCCATACTGCTTCTTTTGCTCCCATGGATGCTGCAATACACTCGGCTTCGGTAGAACTCTGTGCAAATAAGGATTGTTTCCTACTAATCTAGGAGATCATAGTTGATCCTAAACTGAAGCAACACCCTGATGTGCTCTTTTTGTCTACCACACAACCAGCCCAATCTAAATCAGTGTATCCATGAAGGTTTAGGTCTACATTGGTGTACTTGAGACCATACCTAATCGTGCCTCAAAGATACCTCAGAATATGCTTTGTTGCAACTAGATGTATCTGCTTTGGTTCACACATGAATTGACTTAGGGCATTTACAAAATAACAAATATTTGGTCTTGTGTTAACCAAATACATCAAGGATCCAATTATCCGTCTATATAAGGTGGGATCTACATTTTTTGAGTCTATTGCATCTGCCTTCAATTTGTGCAAATTTGTTTCCGTGGGTGTTGTCATGGGCTTGCACTCCATCATTCCAAACCTCTTTAGAATGTCTATAGTGTACTTTCCTTGATTTAGAATGATACCATCAGCTTGCTGCCACACTTCTAAACCAAGGAAGTAATGTAAAGGTCCCAAATCCTTCATGTCAAACTCTGATGCAACATCTTCCTTACATTTGATAATTAGGTGATCTTCCCCTGTGATTAACAAATCATCAACATAAAAAACAAGAATCAACATCTCACCATTAATTACCTTGTAGTATAAGTTTGGATCTGCATCATTCTTGGAGAAGTTTACGCCCAGAAGGTATTTGTCTATCCTTTCATACCAGGCTCGGGGATCCTGCTTAAGCCCATACAACGCCTTCTTTGATTTGCACACATGTGAATTGTTGTTATGTATAACCAACCCTTCAGGTTGTTCCAAGTATACTTCTTCTATTATGCCATTTAGGAAAGCAGTCTTCACGTCCATCTTGTGAATCTTCCATTCTTTGGATGCGGCTATGGCAATAATTGTTCTAACAGAAGTATATCTAGCAACTAGGGCGAATGTTTCTTCATAATCAATACCTTCCTTTTGAGAGAACCCTCTGGCCACAAATCGAGCTTTATATTTCTCAATGTTGTTGTCTGCAGCATGCTTAATTTTGAAAAGCCATTTTGAATATACTATTGACTTGTCTTTTGGTCTAGGCACAATATCCCACACATCATTTTTAACAATGGACTAATACTCTTATCTCATAGCATCTTTCCAAACTTGACATTTGGTAGCTTCTTCAACACTGGAAGCTTCTGATTTAATGACCTCACTCATTAAAGCAACATAACTAGAGTACCTATGAGGTCTCTTGCTTTCTTTGTTGGTTCCTTCAGGTGCAGCATATCTCTCTGCATCCTAAATCATCTTTCTTGCCCAAAATGGCCTCTTTCTATCATTATAGTCTTTAGGCTCATCTTCAGGATTCATGGATTCAATCTGACATTCATCTTCAAGAGTCTCCCTCTGAATCTCAGGAGCATGATCCCCTTCCATATTTTGAGGTAGTTCAAGATTCTCTGACTCATGAATGCTTTTGGATTTTTTGAAGGCTATATCTTCTTCAAAAGTGACATCTCTGCTTAGCTCAATCTGTCTCTGTCAAGGTATAAAGATCCTATAGGCTTTAGATGTTTCACTATAACCTACAAATATTCATTTTCTTCCAAAAGGTTCTAACTTGGATCTTTTCTCTTTGGGTGCATGTATATAGACTGGACAACCAAAGATTCTTAGGTGACTTAGGTCAAGTTTGACTCCAGAGAAGACTTCTTCAGTGGTTTTCTAGACTAGGTGAGGACATCTATTTTGAATATATACAGCAGTACTAGAAGCTTCAACCTAGAAATAGGTTTCTAGATTTTGATCATACAACATGGCTCTAGCAGCCTCAACAATGGTTCTATTTTTTCTTCCTGCAACCCATCTTGTTGAGGATTATAAGGAACTGTGAACTCCCTCTTAATCCCAGCATTTATACAAAAATTCTTGAAGTTATCTGAAGTGTATTCCCCCCCATTATAAGTTATAAGAATTTTGATTCTCTTCCCAAATATATTTTCTATAAAAGCTTTAAATTCTTTAAACCTAGTAAGAATTTCTTCAGACTCCTTACATTTTAAAAAGTATATCCAAGTCTTTCTAGAGAAATCATCAACAAAGATAATATAATATAAAAATCCTCCTATAGAGGCTACTGACATGGGTCCACATAAGTCAGAATGAATGAGCTCTAATATATCTTTAGATTTGGTTTCACTATTATGAAATGTGTTTTTGGTGTTCTTTCCTAAAGCACATCCTTTGCAAACTCCTTCATGATCAGCTTGGAGCTTTGGAAGACCTGTTACCATTTTCTCCAATGAAGGTAGACCACGAAAATGGAGATGCCCTAGTCTTCTATGTCAAATCTCACAAGTATTTGAGGACTCATGAATTAAAGCTTGAGAGGGGGAAGTACATAGTTTGTAGAGGCATCCATGTCTCACTCCAATAGTGTGAGCCTTCTTGATGTTAGAGTTCTTGGGCCATGCAGAACTTTGCCCTCCATGAAAATGATCCTATATCCTTTGTCTTCAAGTGTTGATATGGAGACTAGGTTCCTTTTGATTCCTGGTACAAACAGAACTCCTAAGAGTTGAAGAAATATGCCTGATTTGAGATTTATGGTGCAAGTCCCGATTCCTTTTACTGGATAGTTTGAATCATCCCCAATAGTTACGTCTTCATCTGATTCATCCACTAAGTTGTTTAAGCGTTCTCTAAATCATGTTATGTGCCGAGAAGCTCCACTATCAATCACCCAGGAGTAAGGGTTGGATGAAACTTGGCTTGACAAGGCTGAATAGAATACAGGTTTCTTGATATCACATCCAAGCCTTGACTCACCAAATTCAACTCTAGAGTCTCCTTCAAGAGTTTCCTCAAATCTAACTTTATTTGCCATTTTGATCTTAGTAAAAAAATTGATACAAATGAGAATTTGGTTGTCTTTTGACTCAGAATTTGTTCGGATCTTCCTTAGACTAGCTCTGATACCATGTTATGTTTTGATCAAATTCGAGTATGTAATTCTTTTAAATTTTGATGTATATGATAGATAATTTCTCACTAGAATATTATCTAATCAATGTTGATCTCCAATAGGTATATAAAATTTATAGATAATTTCTCACTAGAATATTATCTAATCTATATTGATCTCCAATTGATATATAATATTAAATCTCACTATTTAATATATATATCAATATCAATATAATTTTATATGTATAATTCTCACTAATATATAAATAAGACTTGAATATGTATTTCACCGATATACAAAGAAGATTGAATGTGTATTGCTGCAATTATCAAAATGAAGTGGATTTGATAATACTTGTATCTTGTATGTCTCAAGAAGAGTTATGTCTCTTCGTGAGACATCCCATTAATGTTAATAATAACACAAGTTGATGTTATCGACTTTGTTAAGTTTTAGGATAGCTGCAAATGTAATAGCACTCTATGTTGTATGTGTTTTCCAAATGCAACAATCTCTCTTTCATTTATATTGAAAATGAGGATAGGAGAGACATGTCCCTTCATGGGACATGTCTATTCATTATTATGGGATTAATATAATGACAATTGATTATGTAACTACATAAATATATATACACACACACACACATGTAATATCTCTGAATCATTATTATATTAATTTCTCCTAATACTATTTTAGATATATATCTATATATATTATATCTCACATAATAAAATATATATTTTCAATAGTCTCGTAGGATTTATCCGACAGTAGCTACAAAACATCAACACTCCCTCTTAGCAACACTTATAAATGTCAACACTTATATGACACTTGACAACATCAATCATATGATGTAAGCAATAAAAGCATCATCCTCATGATGTAATCAATAGAAACATAGTCTCAAGATGTGGATTGCCTCCATTGGTGATTCTATCCACAAGCTCTCAGGTGGATTGCCTCCATAAGCGATTCTATCCACAAACTCATGAGCTTTAGAGTGGATTGCCTCCATCGGCGATTCTATCCACAAGTTCCCAGGTGGATTGCCTCAATCGGCGATTCTATCCACAAGCTTTTCAAGCTTTAATGTGGATTGCCTCAATCGGCGATTCTATCCACAAGTTCTATTTATTATGATTTGTTTCAACCATCACAAGATGTCTATCACAATAGAAGGTCAAGTTATTGTAAGATCGTCACCTTCCAATAACTTTTACAAATACAAGTGATAATCATTTGAAAGTTGTCACTTCCTCATGATGTACATAGGGGGCAGGCCCATTAAAAACATGGAGTCACACACATGACATCCACCATGCCTCAGCGTAGAGGGTGTAAACAAGAGATTTCACCTCGAACTTCTCTCACAGAGAAGAACTCATTAAGAATGATATCAATTTGTTGATCTTTTTCATCCAAGATTGCTTAAGATAAACTGTCAGACTCCCTCTGAATCTGATATCAATCTTCTGAGCTCCTCGTCCAAAGTTACCTCTGAAGTGTCAGACTCCTGAATCTGATATCAATCTTCTTTTCCTGCAAGAGCATCCCCGGAAAAGATCAAGGCAAATAGCTTTTATAATACATATAGAAATACAAATAAGAGAGATACTACAATGAGTAGATAAAGTAATACTCAAGGATAATAAATACTTATTTGTGCATCAACATCCTTGATACAAGTTGCTCCAATGAGGGTCCACATACATCAAAACAGAAAACACCTTCTAAGATTATTTGAGAGACATCTCCCCTTTGAATCATCTCCCCACTAAGGATGGTTCAAATGGGAATGTAACATTGGTTATTATTCCCTCCCACAATGTACAATTCCCACTCTTATATCGTTGAACAATTCTCATGTCTTCTTGTGAAATGACTTGATTGCTCCAAGAGAGGTGACACTATAATTAATGCTTTCTTTATAGAAAGAGACACCCTTCCTTGAATTCATTCTTCTTTGTTAATGTTTGACCACGATCATAACAAATTAATCTCTTTAATGAAAGCCACTTTCAGGAATTTCACATAGACCCGTACACATTCCGTCATAACTTTTGAACCCCATACTTTCTCTCCAATCGCTCCGGTGAGATTCTTCAATATTTGTTTTTCACAAACATATCCAAAATTCAGCAAAATCCAACGATGGATTTGTGAGATATGGTCCCTTTACTGAGACTGTATTTTCTGAGACAGTCACACATTCACCATCAACAAGCTACTCTCTTACATTTGCAGTCTGGCTCTTATACCATGTTAAGTTGTAGGATAGCTGCAAATGTAATAGCACTCTATTTTGTATGTGTTTTCCAAATGCAGCAATCTCTCTTTCATTTATATTGAGAATGAGGATAGGAGAGACATGTTCCTTCATGGGACATGGGACATGTCTATTCATTATTATGAGATTAATATAATGACAATTGATTATGTAACTACATAAATATATATATATACACGCACACAAATGTAATATCTCTGAATCATTATTATATTAATTTCTCCTAATACTATTTTAGATATATATCTATATATATTATATCTCACATAATAAAATATATATATATATATATAAATTTTCAATAGTCTCATAGGATTTACCCGACAAAAGCTACAAAACATAAACAGACTTAACCATTGTTAATGATCATCGTTACCTTGTGACAGCTGATATCAATATCAGACCACAACAATGTGAATATTAAATAGAATGAAGTTTGGAGATTAGTTGATATCGGTCGACGATGTCATTATCAATAATGATAATCACAGTCGACATTATCATTATTGATAATGAATGATCTCAGTCACAATTGTTAATAGTCAGCAATATCATTTGATAATGATCTCAAACATAGTCGATATCATTATCGATAATGATAATCACGAACAATAGTTGATATCATTATTGATAATGATAATCACAGTCAATACCATAATTCAGATTCATTTTCAGTCGATACCATAATTGACTTTAGGTAATATCATTCATGGTTTTGGTCGATACCATAATCGACTATATTATCAACTTAGTAATATTAAGTTGGTATTGTTATCAACTTCATTAATAATTAAACTTGATAACAATATCAACTTAATAATATTAAGTTGATGTCAACTTTGTCAACAATTTATAGTTGATAATAATATCAACTATGATATCGATATTACCTTAATAGTATTTGTAATGACCCGAACCGAGTATCTCCCAAATTTCACAAATATATCTCATGCAGATTTAAACAAATACATTCATGCAATAAACCATGGATTCAACAGTAATAAACCAGCAATATATATTTCATTAAAACCCTCAGCAACATTATTGCATTATACAACAGCAATACAATAACATTGGGATTTCTCACAATCCAAATCCGAACTACAATATGCAACAAGATATCAAATAACAGAAAAGAACTTGTGAATACAATGGCGAACTCTGCTGTGAATCTGGACTGGAGGTGAACTGGGTTTCCGTCCAATCCACCGAGAAAGCCTGAAGGTTTCCGTCCTCGGGTTTCAGAACCGAAAGCTGAAGCTCTCTGGATTCTCCAATAGAAAATAAATTCATAAAACTAAGCATCCTCAATGAGACTCCAAGCCTTCTTTTAAAGTTGCAACTGTGACTCTTCAGTTTCCCCACTTTGTCTCTTCATATTCCACTTAAAGTCACTTTTAAATAAATATAACCGTTGGGTTATAAAGTGACATAATAAAATAAAGTAAGGAATCTTCTGACATTAAAACGGAGGGCCAAACGAACTCGGATAAAGACATGTGATAGCTTGCCAGAAAGCTCTCGGCGAGACGCTCCGAGTCCACTACTGAAATGCTAGGAACACTGAGTTTTGTTGACATACTATAAATAGTAAGCACCCTAGAAACCCTGTGGAAACTGATCTGATTGGCCTGAAACTGAAAACACCTAGGCCAAACATCCCTCTGATCACCTGCCAAGCCTCGGTTAACCCACCGGATCATGATGAAAGGCTAACTATATGGCACGAAATAATGTG
The DNA here is from genome assembly GCA_018584345.1 of Thuja plicata. Taxonomy (NCBI): domain Eukaryota; kingdom Viridiplantae; phylum Streptophyta; class Pinopsida; order Cupressales; family Cupressaceae; genus Thuja; species Thuja plicata. The sequence goes on along the minus strand of MU228351.1, from coordinate 470,365 downwards.
CCCCAAAAAGGGGACATTACAAATCATCCCTTCCCGGAGATTGCTTGCCCTCAAGCAATCGGTATCTGCATGCCGTGATCATAATACCTGGATCCCAAACCAACCTCAAGGAAGCTGCTCCACCAATCTGTGGTGTTAAACTGAAACAGGTATTATGCCCCGACCTGGGAAGCCATTCACACAGCAACAAAACAACCAATCCAATGTCAGGGTCCCAAATCACTGCAGGATCAATCGTACCAATCTGCCCTGTACCACCATCATCTGTGAGAAAGTCCTCAACCAAACTGAGAATCACACTCCAACTGAGATCACCAGCACCTCTACAGTCAGATGCAGGGGGAAACCAAACCTCACACCAATCGGCTCCCTGAATAAATACCAACCGCAAGTACGTCCCTCCTGGATCCCATAAGCAAAAGGGTCATCCATCTCCCCAACTGGCTGAAATATCCTGACGCCCTATGCCCATACTGAGGGAATCACCAGAAATGTCCAACTGCCATAACATTGTCCCTCTGGTTCGTCGCCCGAACTGGAAATTGTACTGAAGACACACGGTGCCCAGACTGTCGAACAAGACTTCCACTTGTAAGCAAGGAAGCGTACCAAACCAATCACTCACCCCACACCTCTGCAATAATCGGAAAAGAAAGTTCTCCGTTGGTGGGCTGAATGGAAAACAGAATGCATCCCATACAATGTGGCCAACATGCGATGCCCTAACCAACTCTACTGGAACTCCTGAATCAACATAAGGATTCCATAACTGTCTCTCAATACCCGAAGTCATACAGTGTATACCATGGTGTGAAAAAATCACCCCAACAGCATAATCATCATACCAAGCTCGATAACCCCGGACTGAATAAGCTCTACCCGATCATCATCATCATGCGTAAAATATGTGGTGATAGAATTACCATAAGCACTAGATGAATCGGTATGATAATGTAGAGGAGTCGCGGCTGTGTGGGAAGAGGAATGAACCAAGGGATGCTCGCCAACACGAGGCATCTCACCATCAACGAGAGGTAGTGCAAGGAAAGGCATATCACTCATCATGCCACAAGACATAACTGCCCATTCTGGACTGCTGGTGTAAAAACCACACTGCTCAGCAACTGAGCTCATCCCGCTACTCCAACTTGGTGACCAAGACTCACCTCTAATAACTAAACCTGGGTTCCGAATTCTGCAATCAACCTCATCCTCGTCATAGGGATAGGAAATACCTTCCTCATCTAACTCAAAGAAAGGAATATCAAATGTCAAATCAGCATCCATCTCAAACAAGAAATTGTCGATCGCCTGAAAGTTATCTAACTCATAAGAAACTCTGGATGATCCAAAGATCTTTTGGGACAGCTATCCAAGTCATAGGTCTGTTGTATGCTATCAAGTTCCTGTATCACCTCCTGAAAGAATTCAGACCTTCCCCTGTCGTCCTGTTTCCTACACTGGCTAGTGACGACAATCTGATTTCTTGCTTCCTGAAGAGCAATACGTGTGTGTTCCAATGTACCCTGAGTAACACTAAGCTCTCTATTGAGCTTATTAATCTCATCCTCCTTTTCCCTCAACTGCTCAACATATTTTCCCCCAACCTGTAACAGGAAGTCACGGTCTGAAAGTAAATACAGATATTCTGATTTCCAATCCTCAAAAGCTATTTTGACCCCCTGTAAATCTGCAACATAAAATCCAATCCTTATACCACCTTGTCCTGTCTCTTTCTGAGCTTTCCTGTAAAGATCCTCAATAATCTGATGAGTGCTATCATGGTGAACAAGAGTTGCAGTAATAGCATCGTTATTGACTTTCAGCTGACTCTTCAAGGCATGCTTCTCATCATTGTCATTTTGGGACGCATTAACTAATGGGTCATCCAAATCAGCATTATACATAAGTGAGGTGGTGCTAAAGAAGTCACATGACTCATCATATCCTTCACAGGTGTTATCATGGTCACCATAGGCCTCAAACTGATCTGTATGAAGAGGTAAGGTTGTTGTTATGTCATCCAACAATTCTTCATGACATTAATTGTTAAGGGCATCCAACTGGTTGTCACAATCTTTTGCTTTGATGACAACCTCATTAGCCTTTTCTTCAATAACTGGTTTAGTTTTTTGTTCACTTATGGGCTGATTAATGATAGCTGGAAACTCTTCATATAAATTTCTGCACCTATCTTGTGCAAGTAGATCCCGAGCCAAATCCTGATACTGCTTCTTTGCCATTAAAGTCTTGTGTTGAAGCTTTGGATGAAAGTCCATGAAACTAGAGAAGGTTAAATCTCTCTATTCCTGTGGGGGAAGTGTGTTATACTCATCATACATGCTGAGTATTTTTGTTCTTTCATCAGGTTGTGAAATCTGGGCTAACAGTTGTTGTACCTTAACAAGATCCTTCGAGATTTTTTCCAAACCATGCATCTTTCCTAGCTAGAAACTACTTGTCTCTACAAGTGAATGTCCAACTTACACTGCTCAAATTCTTTTGAATAACTTGTAGGCCAACTCAATTCTGATTTTGATTCTCGATACTAAATCTAAATGTCACTCGTGTTGAATGAGTCTTATTTAATTTGCAGACTATAGAATCCCCTAGAAAACTATGATAAATGAAATACGACGAGTGATGCATCCAAAGTTACCACTGTGCTGATTTGAACTGACCCTTATGCTGAAAAATGACTGCAAAGATTCTGAATACTGGAAATCGACACTTTACTGTTCGATTGATAGGTTCTCTAATTGACTGATATTTATTTTTGTTTACTACGAATACAAATAGGAGCATTTTAATGATTTTCTCACCTCTGCGTTGTAAAGCCACACTGATCCATGGAATCGCGGCACTGTAGGTCACGTTCAATCTAGTTATTGCTTCCCACGCAAAGTCTGTATCTTACAAGTATTCAAAAATATTGTCAGCGCCTAACACTGGTGTCCTCCATGTTAGCCGTAGAGTTTACATTATGCTGTGTTAGCTATATTATGTGTAGCCGACGGTATTTAGTTACTACCGGACGACGGTTGGGAATCGGTGGTGATGGTTGGTCGCACCCCTTCGGGATTTATATAAGCGATGTACTTTCTCTTCAAAGAGATGCGGATGGAGACTATTGTAAATGTATTCAGGTTACAGATGATTAATAAAGACTGATATTTTCTGATCTATCTTATGTATTTGTATTTCCATACAACGTCTATGCACCAGTAAACTAGGTTACCCCAGCGGGTAAACATTTGGCGCCACTGCCTAGACGTACACGGGAAGGAAAAATAAAATAAATTGATGTATTGATTATTGCCCTGTGGAGAAGTGAGTAAAGAATTCATGCCCAATCAATTGAATAAAAATAGAAAGAAGGAACTCGGGGAGGAACAAGCCGATAAAAAAGCCGTACTCGCACAACAACAAGCGAAGCGAAGGGAGAGATACAGAAGACGCGTCGAAGGACTACCGAAGGCAGTAAGTGAAGGCGAGGGTCTGGAGGTATCTGACCGAGAGGCTGGGAGAAGTGACGAGGACTGCCTAGAGGAAACAAGGAGCTTGTTCGGGTCCTTAACCTTAACCCCACGGACAGAAGCAAGAGAAGTCTGAAGGAAGGAAATAGAGGAAGCCGCACGGAGGGAGGCTCAGGATACCGTTGCCGCCGCGAGTATCGAAGTGACCGAGGGGCACAGGTATCACAGTAGCCCACCAAGCCTAGACAATTCCAGTAGTTCAGGGACATCAAGTGGTACGGTACCAAACAATAGTACCATCCCAGCCTGTAACACAACCGGTGCTACAAACACAGTCGGCATCTAAAAAAGTAAACATGGTGACCAACAAGGAGAAGTTGCCAAAATTCCAAGGAGATGGAAAGGAAGATCCAGTACGACATTGTCGTACGTGTCAGACAATCTGGTCCGCGAATGGAGTCGCTGACCAGGACGAATGGATGAGACAGTTTCCGGCAACCCTCCAAGGGGTAGCCATCGACTGGTACTCCGATGTGGACAAAACAACAGTGACCACTTGGGACGAACTCAAGAAAGAATTCCAGAAGGAGTTTCGACTCCTGAGGGATGACAATGACATTGTTTCCGAGATATATGGTACCAAACAAGGCAAGAAGGAGACTGTGCGGGCCTATAGCGGCCGACTGAAGGAGTTAGTCGAAAAAATGGAGAGCCAGCCAGCGGATGGCCTGAAGAAAAGATGGTTCGTGGAGGGCCTGAAATCGAACCTACGGAGGAAAATGAAGATAGTGCCCCCCACCTCATACGAAGATGCCTATAATCGGGCG
>MU228351.1:439697-462807 GCA_018584345.1 Thuja plicata | reverse complement strand
TTGAGGACAGATTGGCTACGGAGGCAGTATCATTTGAGCAGCAGATTTGCAACACTTGGTAGAGGCTGAGACATGTTTTGGTTCTTGTACGTCGTGGTACGAGGCTATGTCGTGGTTCATCATTCCTATCTTGTTCTGTCCCGGCCATTTTGTTGTCATCCGGAGACCACTTTTCTTTAGGGGGGATGATGTTAGCCGTAGAGTTTACATTATGCTGTGTTAGTTATATTATGTGTAGCCGACGGTATTTAGTTACTACCAGACGACGGTTGGGAATCGGTGGTGACGGTTGGTCACACCCCTTTGGGATTTATATAAGCGATGTACTTTCTCTTCGGAGAGATGCAGATGGAGACTATTGTAAATGTATTCAAGTTACAGATGATTAATAAAGACTGATATTTTCTGATCTATCTTATGTATTTGTATTTCCGTACAACGTCTATGCACCAGTAAACTAGGTTACCCCAGTGGGTAAACACTCCACGCATACCATGCGGCGGTGAGTTTGTTTAATGTTTGAGACTGTTGTAGCAGCTCCCACTCGCGCCGACCACTATCCGACCAATCTGCCCCAAGACTCATGTCTAGAAAACTTCAGTACCACAGAACCCGTCTAGCCTAAAGGAATATGAACAGATATTGTCGAAAGAGAATTTCAGACTTCTTGATAACGGTTCTGACAATATACCCCACTCTCGTTCAAAATGGGCAACTACTAACTTAGGATATTCCCTGACGGAAAGAGAAATCAATCACTCCCAAACGTAACTCTTCTGCAATTTGGAAGTGAGTCTCCGCACTCTTCAATCCCGTCACTCCCAGTCACGCAAGAAGGGACCAGCTCTCCAGCGGCATCTGTAAGATACCAGCAGTCTCCATGGGGTCTAGTTGGTCATTTCACTAGTCGTCGTTGCTACCCGTCAATACACTCGGATGTCTACCACTGTTGTTAGCGTCCAGGCACATTTTGTTCCCCTGCAACCACGAGATGATTCTCCCACACGAAATCTACAATTCATTGTCTTGGGCCTAGAGGTTTAAGAAACTATGTTTTCAAACTTAGACGACCAAAACATTCTTTCCTCAGAAACAACCATCAAGAATCATGTCTCAATAATTCCATAATATCGGATATGGCAAAGCTGTAACTCCGGATATGCCCAAGAATGATAGTCATATCACCAAGGACGGTTGTTGTTGCATGATTGTATTAGTATGTAGGTGCGATGAGAATAACAATCACCATTGTGGTTGTTTATCTATAGGAATGGTAGACCAATTGCACTTGCAACTTCATAAATATTCTCCCATAATACCACTGTAGTATCCTATCTGAGGTGACCACAAACCTTTCACCAAAACACTTTATGAAGTCAATGCATGTGCAGGGTGCTGGGAACGAATGTAGTACCTTGCTCTTCCGCTGCAACTAGGAACCACTTCCAGACGCTATTGTGGCAACCTTCTTACATTCGACTACCTTGTTTCCCAGTCTGTGACTGCAGTTTATTCTGTACTAAGACCCGAGTATCAGCCCGTAGCTGGGCTTATCTTCCCTTCGTGAATACACCCACACCCGTGTGCACTTCCGACTGGTCCAGACGTGCAGGTAATGCGGCTAAATGGTGTTCTAGTGATTCATCGCCCAGACTATATGCCAATAGCCAACGCTGAGGCAAAGGGTGTCGTCCAGTGTTGAAGTATCTTGTGGCACGACAATGCAGCACTGAGTCTCATGCGTTCAATTCGGGATAAGATGACCTCTTCACAGGGCTAGGGCAGAATGCCTTTCACTCCGTGTTCAATGCTAGGTTGGTAAAGATACAGATTCTCTTAATGAAGATATGCGTAATACAAATGCCTCTGTCTGCGGCATTCACCTTGCCTTTGACTACCCTAGTTTTCATCACCATACAATGCGCTCAGTAGCAACACAAATCGACAGCCTGTTGAATATTGCGTCCACTTCCTCACGCTGGCTAGACGGGTGTGTTCAATCACATACAATGCTGAATATGTAGGAACACGATTTTCCCATGAGATTCCAGCAACAGTATTAATCACGCTTCCCCATGTCGTTTCAGCATGTTCATAATTGCTTGCGTTTAGCCGGATGTCTCCTTATGGTGATTTCAAACAGTAATGTAATAACCAAAATCTGAGAAGAATCCTCCAATCCAACCTCTAGACTGTTATATTCTACTTCTTGCTTGCTCAATCTGGAAATGAAGATGCAAATGCAATAACACTTTTTCTAAACTAACACAATTAATCTCCAATGTGAAATCTGAATAAACTGCACAAGCTGGCAAGGAAACCAGCTCTGATACCGCTGTAATGACCCGAACCGGGTATCTCCCAAATTTCCACAAATATATCTCATGCAAATTTAAACAAATACATTCATGCAATAAACCATGGATTCAACAGTAATAAACCAGCAATATATATTCCATTAAAACCCTCAGCAACATTGTTGCATTATACAACAGCAATACAATAACATTGGGATTTCTCACAATCCAAATCCGAACTACAATATGCAACAGGATATCAAATAACAGAAAAGAACCTGTGAATACAATGGCGAACTTTGTTGTGAATCCACACCGGAGATGAACTGGGTTTCCGTCCAATCCACCAAGAAAGCCTGAAGGTTTCCGTCCTCAGGTTTCAAAACCGAAAGCTGAAGCTCTCTGGATTCTCCAAGAGAAAATAAATTCATAAAACTAAGCATCCTCAATGAGACTCCAAGCCTTCTTTTAAAGCTGCAGTTGTGACTCTTTAGTTTCCCCACTTTGTCTCTTCATATTCCACTTAAAGTCACTTTTAAATAAATATAACCGTTGGGTTATAAAGTGACATAATAAAATAAAGGAATCTTCAAGCATTAAAATGGAGGGCCAAACAAACTCAGATAAAGACATGTGATAGCTTGTCGGAAAGCTCTAGGCGAGACACTCCGAGTCCACTATTGAAAAGCCAGGAACACTAAGTTCTGCCAACTTACTATAAATAGTAAGCACCCTGGAAACCCTGTGGAAACTGATCTGATTTGCCTGAAACTGAAAACACCTAGGCCAAACATCCCTCTGATCACCTGCCAAGCCTCGGTTAACCCACCGGATCACGATGAAAGGCTAACTATATGGCACGAAACAATGTGCCCCAAAAAGGGGACATTACAGTATTAGTCATCATTAATGATAACTATGATAGTTATCAAGGATAACTCTCATAGTTATCAGTAATGATAACTATTATCAGTATACTAATGAATCTTGATGAATTCTACAAATGGTAAGATCATCATATTATGAAATATATAATCACATTATATCTAAAGAAGGAGAGATATCATATGCTTAAGGCCAATAGGCCAATTAAGCATTTGATTTCATCGGTAAGAATAATCTGACAGAAGCTACAAACATTAACAGATATCACATTCACTTGTCTTGAAGATCTACAATTTGTTCCTATTTTTTGCTTCTTTTGAGGTGGTTCCTTGCCTATAACTTCCTTTTAGTTCCCAAAGCCTTATCATTGGTTTTACTCTTCTTGCTACCTTGACTCTCTTTTCTATTTGAAACTCCTTGTGGTTGTTCTGATGATTCTTCTTCAAGTTCTTCCACATCTTTCATTAATTCGTAAGTCAATGGAATGCCCTTCTATTGCAACTTTTCCATTTGCTTATCCAGCCACGTGTGAGTAAATGTCTTTACTATCATCATTATTGATTCAAAGCTCCCTGCATCTATACCTAACCAGTCAATAGTGAGAATGGCATCCTTTTTTGTTGTCTCATAATTAGGTTGAAGATACTTTCCATCATCCTAGATTTGATTCAGAATCTCAATCCATTTCCTTGCTCTGATTGATTCCACTGACATTCGAGAAAATGATCTTTTCCTTATCTCAAAATCATCATCCTCATTTGCCCAATGATCTTCTGCATGTGTCGAGTGTTTGTACCAAACTCCATAAGCTTTTCTTATTTGATGATATAAATCAAAGTTCGTCCTAGCATGGTATATCCCCAATAAATAAAACTCAAACTCCTTCACCTCCGCTGCTAGGAATAAAGGATGAGTCTCAATTGAATTCCCAATGTAAGCAATTGCCTTGCAACCTCCATTATTACCAACTTATTTGGTGGATATCCTCACAATGCGCATCGCAAAAACATCATTTGTCATTTTGAAGCCATCATTCTTTTTAAGTTGCACTTTTGGATAACATTCATATACCATGTACTATCCTGGCCTCATTCCAATTGTTCCCAAACACTTAAATCCCTTGAACTTGCAAACCCACATCATCATGTACACTATGTAAGAACTCATGTAGAACACTTTTGACTTCTCCAAAGTCCTCAATTGTTGATCCATATTATCACTAATCATGGTTGCCCAATCAAACATCTCATTGGATGTAGTTATCCTCTCAATAAAGTAGCACATCCATGGTTCAAAGGGTGCACCATGTAGACTTCCCATAACTCGGTTCAACATGAGGATGAGGTTTGCGATGTCATCCTTGAAATCTGATTTTGTCAACTTTTGTAGTTTGGAGTGATGTTTCCTTGGTCCTGCTAGCCATTCATTATTGACAAGAGTAATGTAGGCATTTGATTTCTTGTCGAATTTCTTCAAAGCTTGTTCTTTTGTCATGAAAATGTTGTCCTTTTGATGAAAAATGTTGTAATTTCTTGTCGATGTGCTTTTCGGTGTAATCTCAACCACAAGGCTCCAACCTGAAGTGAGTAGCTATCTTGATAATGGATCATACTTCTTAGCACACTCAATTATCAGCTCTGTCCATTGCATTGATGGTGGGAAAGCAGCTGCATGCACAATTCCACTCTCGACCATTCTCCTTGCCCACCTTGATGAATTGGCTTCAAACAGTTAATCCCTCACTAGATCAATAAAGTAGCACATCCATGGTTCAAAGGGCACTCCGTGTGGACTTCCCATAACTCGATTCAACATGAGGATGAGATCTCCGATGTCTTCCTTGAAATCTCATTTTGTCAACTTTTGCAGTTTGGAGTGATGCTTCCTTGGTCCTGCTAGCCATTCATTGTTGACAAGATTAATGTAGGCATTTGATTTCTTGTCGAATTTCTTCAAAGCTTGTTCTTTTGTCATGAAATTGTTGTCCTTGTGATGAGGAATGTTGAATGCCTCCCTAATGCTTTCTAGTGTAATCTCAACCATAAGGCTCCTACCTGAAGTGAGTACCTGTCTTGATAATGGATCGTACTTCTTAGCACACTCAATTATCAGTTTCGTCGATTGCATTGATGGTGGGAAGGCAACTGCATGCACAATTCCACTCTCGACCATTCTCCTTGCCCACCTTGATGGATTGGCTTCAAATGGTCAATCCCTCACTAGATCCATATTGAATGGACCAAGCCTTGTGTTATTGATCTTCCTCCATTTTGATGTGAAGCTTGTTTCTGGAGTCATCTCTTGCAAATCATGCTTGATTTGGGCTTGCCTTCGTTGTCTTGAATTCATCCCATCTTTGGCTCCCTCTTTTTGGTTTTACACTCACTCCATCCTTAGCTCCAGCCATTATCAATCTGCCACACAACACCACTAGTTAGGGACTTGCATCTCATATTTCACTTCAAATCAAAAGGATGCTAATGCTAAACAATTCAAGTTCCTGATGGCATTACCCTTCCTTTGAATTCAAAATTTAATTTGCATCTACATGCTACTAGACCGATGACAACTTGAATTTAAAATCATTTAAACCTCTATCTTATCAAATTTGAATTCAATTTGTACAAACATACTCGCAACCTCTTTTACCATTGACCACCTTGTTGGCAAGTGGCCAGTATATAATGTATATGTTGTCATTTATGGCAACACAGTTTATTGGTATGGTCGCTTGATGTACAGATCAGTTTTGGATACTCTACTAGTGAAAAATGCCTAAGTCCAAAAGACAATTAACAAAGTACAGTCAACTTGTTCTGATTGGCGAGCACAAGATACGCATCATGATGACATGCGAGCTTGGATGTATGATGTATGGAGTATACTTCAGCTTCTGTTATGGTCGCTAGCATTTTGATGATGTCTGGCAAAAGTACAGTATGGCGAAGGCATGCGAGTACAGTGGACAAAGTATATAGGGTATGTGAAAGGTCGCGAAGTTTGAGGGTGTAACGTGTGGCATCTTGGTGATAGAATTTTTGGTTTATGATAGCTCCTCACCTATCTTGGAGAATGAATGGTCGCGTGATATATATTTGTTTATGAGTCATGGTTATACATGTTTCATGAAGTATTTGTGAGCGGACTATGTTTTGTTGAGATCAGGTATATATGTGAAGATGATTTTGAGATGCAAAGCAGTGAGGGAATGAAACAGATGCATTGTGATGTCAGAATATTGTAGATGGTATTGCAAGCTACAACTAGAACTACTTGAGCATAGTTGATGCTTGTACAATTCATCTTTGGTCATACTTCATTGTAAAGTGACAGTCTTGTATTGTAGAGCAGTGAACTCCATTGTATCACCCCTAACAAGGTTTATCCTTTAACAGGGATTTGTACTAAATGTAATATTCAGCTCCTAACAGGGCTAGGTCTCCTAACAGGGACATTATACTCTTAGTGCATAATTTGTGGGTTCCATCCCAACCAAGGTTTTCCCTTTGGCCAGGGTTTCCTCGAGAACAAATATGGTGTTCTGAGATTATTTACTCTATGCATATGTTCTTCTCCTTTCAGTTATTGCATGGTTAATTTTGAATTGTTTAAGTTTAATAAAAAGTGTCGCAATATTGATTCACCCCCGCTCTCAGTATTGCTTAATCCTAACAATTGGTATCAGAGCTTGAGGGAGATCCAGAGGGATTCAAGCAGTTTGGAAGAAAATCTTGAAGCAATACTTGAAGACCTGGATAAGGCTAATGCTGATAATGTGGAATTAAAGTTCAAACTGAGAAGAGTTGAAGATTACATCAAGAAGCTTAAAGAGCAGCTTGAAATCTCAAGGAACAAAAGGCAAGAACTTGTGGAGAAGATAAGGGAACCTGAAAATGATTCATCAGATCTAATTGAACAGCTTAAGCAAGAAAAGGAAGCATTGAAACATGAATGTGAAGTTACTACTTTAGAGATGTCCAAGGAAATTCAGCAAGAGAAAGATGAAAAGAGAAGACTTGAAGAGACCTTGAAGAGTGGAAATGTACAGATGGGAAAAATGCAGCTTGAACTTGATGATGTCAGAATCAAGTATCGGGAGTTAGAAAAGTACAACTGCGTCATTAAAGGAGAGCTTGTTGAGGCAAAGAATCATATTGAAAAGCTTCATGCAAGCAATGACAAAATTGATGAACAAATGGAGAGACAAAAACCTAAAGGTGATAAGACAGGAGTTGGCTTCAATGAAGTTGAATGTTCCAAATCTCAAGAAGAGAAATCAGAAGACAGAAGAGAAAATACCCAATCAGAATGAGGAACATAGAGAGCAGTTCAGACCCTTCAAGGGGAGATGCTTTGAATGCAACAAAATTGGTCACATGAAGAAAGATTGCAGAGGTAAGAGCCCTTAAAACCTTTTTCGGTTATTGTTTCAATTGTTATGCATATGGGCACAAAAAGACAGAATGCAGAAAACCAGATCAGCCATGGAATAAACAAGATTGTCAGTCAACCTAGTGGAAACAACAATGCTACATCTACAAAGGTCATGTGTTTCAAATGCAACAATTTTGGGCACATTGCAAGAAATTGCAGATTGCAGGTTAATCAAAACAAACCACCCGATACATGTTTCAAATGCAACAATCAAGGAAACATAGCAAAGTTTTGCAAGTATAATAGATCTGTCAACAATAGAAGACCACCTATAGTTATAAAGAAGAATATTGGTGATGTTGGCAAGAGCATGGCAGAATACATGGATGAGTTCAACCAATGTTTTGTAAAAGAAGGAAACAAGGACAGTGATAAGGTATGGAAAATAAAGAATCAAAGTGAGTCTAAGGATCAGGGAGAGTCAGTAGATGCTACTGGATCTTCGCCTGATGTTACCATTGCCACATTAGCATAAATGGCCAAGCATGGCCTTAGGGGGAGCTTTGGAGAAATATAACAGTAAATTATCCAACCCCTTGTATACAAAATGAGTTGATGCAAACTTAGGTACAAGTGTAGGATGTATGTAAAAACTATATCTGTGCCCGCATGATCCATTAGGTCACATTGTTTGATTGCCTAAAATCTGATGGTTAACTAGAAAGTAAACAACTTTATGAAGTACATTGGGAGTTGTGTCTGAATGATACATTGTGAGCTTTAAGTATGTTTACTTAGTCATTTTTGAGGACCACTTGAGCACTTGTGAAGATCAGAGAGCAGAGTTGGAAGGAGTTCAGACAAAGTCAAGTGGTCGGGTGATTTGCAAACCCTAGTTTGGGGTAAAAGGAATTTAGATCTGTTTGCAAGCCTGATTCTTAGTTTTAGCAGTTTGAAAACATGAATATAGCTCAGATCTTTGATGTAAAGGAAAGGACTAGGTACACATTTTAGAAATACCCATTTAAATCAATGGAAGACGACCCCGAGGGTGCGTTTTCACAAAGTTTTGCATGTTGAGGACATAAGGGCTTACATTCATTGCAAATTAGAGACAATTGGAGATTCTGATATACATAAGGAAATGAATGACATGTTGAACAATGATGGAACATTCAAGCCTGCTTTCACGAAGCTAGAAAACCTAAGTATCAAACAGATGATAGAGTTTTATGGGTTTGATGAGCCAGAATGGATCAAAATTATCCTTAGCAGAATACATGATCAATTATTCTGGATTGGAGACAAGCTTGTTAAGATAACTAGAGAAATGATTCATTTAGTGACTGGATTGGGCAACGCAAGAAAAATACCTACTACGGAGAAGAATATAAAGGAGGTAGAAGCCCTAACAGAGTCTAAATGGGACAATTGAGCCATGACCATCGTAGACATAAAGCAGAAAGATGTAAGATTGGTGGCCATGATTCTTGGTTACAAATTGCATTACAGTAGTAGAATTAACTCAAAATCACCAGGCAAAATCATGATGGCTTATAGAATGGTATGGAGAATGAGCAGTATGATCTCAGTGAAATCCTTAGACTGCAGCTATTAGAAAACCTGAGGCAGATCAAAAGGGATAAGTCTAAATTTTTCAGGTTTGGATCAGTGTTATTACATCTTTTCTTCCACATTGTACATAAGTTTCCTGGCATGCATCCTCATGCATGGAATGAAGATGAACCTACAGCAGCTCAGATTAGCAGGTATTACAGAATGCAGGATAAGAATTGGGTTGATGGTGAATTATATGGTATGATCAAAGTTTTTCAAAGAGAAATGAAACAAAGAGTAAGGATACCTAAGGAGATAGTGGAGAAGTATAAGGAAACTATTTGCTTCATGGTGGAAACATTTTGTACCTGTTTAGAGGCAGTAGAACCTAGAGTGCAGTAGTGTACACCCATGGGATATGAGGTAAACTCTCAGATTCTTATCCCTCATATTGAACATATCTTAGCATATGAGAAGGATCCAAAAGAAAGAAGGGGAACTTATGAAGAAGAATCTCTAAAGGTTAGAGAAGAATTGACTAAGAGAGAGAGAGAGGAAGAGGAAAGTAGAGAAATTTGTTGATAAAGTTGCAAAAGGAGAAGGGATATCTAAGGAACAGATGGAAGATCTAAGGAAAAAGCCCGCAGAGAAGTCTACTGAACAGGCGAGCATAGAGTCTACAACCCAACCGAATGTTGAGACTGTTGAGGTATCAGATTCACCTTTGGCCTTGGTCGCAATACAAGATCAAACTCCTACACCCCCTAGGAAAACTTCGCAGAGGTCTGCAGCACTCAAGGTAGAGAAGGAGGAAGAAACACCTACAAGGACAACTAGGTCCTCTAGGCAAAAAATGACGACATATGGACCAGGAACCAAAAAGAAGCCCTTGGTTACTCCACCCAGGGATGAGTCTCCTACTAAGAAACAAAAGAAAGAAGAGAAAATAGAGGAGAAGAAAACAAAGAAGGCTACTGAACCAGCTCACAAAGAGGTTGACAAAGCACCTGAAAGATACTTGTGGAAACCTGACTTAAGTCAGTTAGAGAAAAGAATAGTAAAGCAAGGGAAGCTTAATCAACTTCCTAAGTACTATGACAGATATGAGGAGGACAGACCTAAGATTGAGGACATTTTGATAGATCACATGTTGGTCTTCAAGAAAAACCTAATTGAACTTGAAGGCAGTATCCCTAAGGATCTGTTTGACAAACTGGAAGAAAGAAAGCAAAGAGCCTTAGTGGAGGATGATAAGATTTGTATTCAAACTATAGAGCGCATGTACCCTGTTATCTATTTTAAAGAGATAGATAGGCTATTGAAGAAGGTCAAGCCCTTGCTAAGAACAAAGAACAGAATCATCAAAATCATGGCAAGGAAGTATGATGAGATAAGCGAAGAAACTCAAAAGGCAATAGACAAGGTATCGCTTGTTGAAGGACCAAAACCACTAAAGCCAACCCCTGTAGCAGAAAAGCCTAAGGACATTAGGATTGGGGAGTCATCGAAATCTACTGGAGTTGTAAAGGAGCAATGTAAAGAAGATGATATAAATCAATTTTATAGCACAGTAAAATAACTTGATTTCTTTATAGCAGGAGTGTCTGTAGCTTTGGATACTTCACAAGATGTCGTTGACCCTTTTCAAGGGAATTTTGTATCTGATAGTGAAGCAGTGACAGAAGTTCAAAAGGAGAGCACACAAAAGGACCCTGATGTGATTACTGAGGACGAACTGAAGGATATTGTAGCTGAAGGAAAGAGAGAAGCAGAAGTTGAGGTTAAGCTGAGAAGGAGATAAAAGTCTGACTCCTATTAAGGAAAGATCATTTACAGCAACATTGTTGGCAAGTGATACAAAGTCTCTAATAACCAGTGTTGATGACATGGATGAGGATGACTTGATAAAGTTATTTCTGGTGGCCTTTGCCAAGGCTAAAGAAAGATCTGAACAAAGGACTAAGAAGAAAGTTAAGGTGTTGAACAGGGCAGTGGAAACGGTGAACAAAATTTTACCCATGCCTCTAATTTGTCAAGGAAGTGATGCAGCAGACAATCTAAACAAAGTCCTAGATGACTTTGATACACATTTCACCTCCTTGGAGAAGGTTGCAGCAAAGAAGGCTGAGAAAGAATACATGGAGAAGAAACTGATTGAGGTTTGCAAGTCAATCTCTTGGGATATGAATATCTTGGAGTGTTCTATTAAAGAGATTAAAGCTTGCATTAGTCAGGGAAAGAAATTATATAGCCTTTGCATCAATCTTGTCAGACATATTCAAAACATTGTGGACATTATTCTTAAAAGTGAAAAGCAGTTGGATACCATGGCGAAGGACTGTGAGTCATCCATACAATCTGTTTCTGAGTTTGACAAAGAAGTGTCAAGAACTTTGGATAAGATTAGTGGGCTGGAGATAGAGAAACGGAGAGTACTCAAGATGTTCTCAGAGTTAAGGAGTTTAATAACTTCTAAACTAACTATTTTGGAGAAGAACTTGGGGGATTTGGAACTGGCGAGGAAGTCTTGTACTGGACTTGCACCTACAGAGCTGAAGAACGCAAAGATCTGTTCATTTGCACTGAGTGGATCAATCCACGTTGCCCAAACATTGAAGAAGACATGGGAGATTGATGTACAGACCTTGGAAACCAATTTCCAAGACATACTTCGTTTGGTTTGATGGTATGGAAAGCAAATTTTGTTATATGCATAGTTACCTTTGTCATTGATGTCAAAGGGGGAGTAGTTTAGGTGAAAAATGTAATATATATGGGTGTGAATACGTAGAAGCTTTTGGCATAGAAGTTTTTGCTTGGCATTGGAGTCTGGGCACTTAGTCATTTTTTCACTAAGAGTTGCCATCAATGTCAAAGGGGGAGATTGTTCGCAAGTGGCCAGTATATAATGTATATGTTGTCATTTATGGCAACACAATGTACTGGTATGGTCGCTTAATGTACAGATCAGTTTTGGATACTCTACTAGTGAAAAATGCCTAAGTCCAAAAGACAGTTAACAGAGTATAGTCGACTAGTTATGTTTGGCGAGCACAGGATACGCATCATGATGACATGCGAGCTTGGATATATGATGTATGGAGTATACTACAGCTTCTGTTATGGTCGGTAGCGTTTTGATGATGTCTAGCGAAAGTTACAGTATGGCGAAGGCATGTGAGTACAGTGGACAGAGTATACAGGGTATGTGAAAGGTCGTGAAATTTGAGGTTGTAACGTGTGGCATCTTGGTGATAGAATTTTTGGCTTATGATAGGTCCTCACCTATCTTGGAGAATGAATGGTCGTGTGATATATATTTGCTTATGAGTCATGGTTATACACATTTCATGAAGTGTTTGTGAGCCGACTATGTTTTTGTTGAGATCAAGTATATATGTGAAGATGATTTTGAGATGCGAAGCAGTGAGGGAACGAAACAAATACATTGTGTTGTCAGAATATTGCAGATGGTATTGCAAGTTACAACTAGAACTACTTGAGCATAGTTGATGCTTGTACAGTTCATCTTTGGTCATACTTCATTATAAAGTGACAGTCTTGTATTGTAGAGCAGTGAGCTCCATTGTATCACCCCTAATAGGGTTTATCTTTTAACAGGGATTTGTACTAAATATAATATTCAACTCCTAACAAGGCTAGGTCTCCTAACAGGGACATTATACTCAGTGCATAATTTGTGGGTTCCATCCCCACCGGGGTCTTCCCTTTGGCCAAGGTTTCCTCGGGAACAAATATGGTGTTATGAGTTATTTACTTTATGCATATGTTCTTCTCATTTCAGTTATTGCATGGTTAAGTTTGAATTGTTTAAATTTAATAAAAAGTGCTGCAATACTGATTCACCCCCCCCCCCTCTCAGTATTGCTTAATCCTAACAACACTTGATTACAATGAAAATTCTAAATTCCTCACTTGGATCTGAAGTAATTTGATCTTCAAAAAAACATGACTGCCTTCAAATTTTGCGGATTCGATACACAGTTGTAACTTGCAGCACCTAAACTTGACTTCTACCAAAGTCTGGGCTTGAACTATCAAATACCCCAAGCTCTAATGTATTTTGGATCTGATTATGACTGTTGATCAATGCTCTTCACAGATTTGGCCTGTTCTAATATAGTTTATTGCTAATGGAAGTCGCGTTGTTCCGCTTTTAATTCAATCTGCTTTGTTGGTTTATTGTTGATGGAAATTGCACTGCTTTGCTTTTAATTCAATCTGCTTTGTTGGTTGTGGTTGTGATGGAACTACAATTGTCTTTAAATAGCCATTGGGTGAAAGGGAATGTCCATTTGAAGAGGGCCGACTTCTCCTTGTGTTTCATTCATTTAAAAAATTGAAATCATTTATTAATTTCACCTCTTGGCCGACTTTGTTAAGTAATTGCTCACATTCATAAAATGATTTTTACTTTGCATTTAATTGCAATGATTTTTACTTTGCATTTAATTGAAAGGGAATGTCCATTTGAAGAGGGCCAACTAGCATTTGGGTTTGAAGGCAAAATTGCAAATAGGAGTCGAATGAATTTGTGGCTTAATCCATGTTGGGGCACGAGGGAGGTCAGAATTCCAACCTCCCTTGAGCTCATTGAACCCCAAGGCAGGTTGGAATCTGACCTTTCCTTGGGCCTGAGTCCAAGGTGATACCCATCCTATCCCAAGTGCACTTAAAAGAATTCGATGCCAAGGCCTTTCCTTTCGCTTTCACTTTCAGATTTCAATCATCCCCTTGCAATCCTACTTCAAACTCGCATTTTGTTTCACCTTCATCAAACTCAGAAATTCTTTAGCCTTTCATTATTCCCCCCTTTCAAACCTAACACCTTGCAAATGCTAAGTTCATCACGATTCTACTTCCTTATGTTCTAATTTCATCCATAATGGTTGGACGAATGTAAGAGGGATTGGGCATAGAGCCCCAAGAGGGGTCGGAATCCGACGTCCTCTTGGGCTCGGAGCCCCAAGAGGGGTCCAAATCCAACCTCTACTTGGGCTTGCCTAGGTTGAGTCCTCAAAAATCCACTAAGTGTTGGTTAGAATTTCATGATTAATCTGATTTCACAATCATATCTTCATTGACAATTGGGTTGATTATCACACCTCTTCATCATTAATTTGATTTGAACAAATTCACTTCGTGCCTTGACCAAACTCAAACGTTTGCAGTTCAATTCACCTCATTCCATGGTCAAACTCCTTAACTTCCATCCAAGGATCGAATGGCAAATGGTGGATCAAAAGTCAAAGTCTTCATGGTGTGGAGCCCCAGAACAGGTCAGAATCTGACCCGCTCTTGGGCTCGGAGCCCCAAAGCAGGTCGGAATCCGACCTCTCCTTGGGCTTATTCAAGACTCTAAGATTTTCTAAATGTTCAACTTTTCGGTCTCATCTTGACCATTTCACTTGCAACTTGTTTTCTTCATTCTTGCATTCTAAAATTAAAGGTTTTCAATTTGGTCTCACTACCCTTAACTCAACTTGTCCCTCCATTTGCAACTTGGATTCTTTGATCATGCTTGAGACAAATCTAACCTCACCCTCTTGATTGAATCACCCTTACCTTCATCCCTCAAAGATTCACTTTTTGTCCCTTCTTTGAAATTGCAACAAGCTCTTGACTCCTTGACCAAGGCTCACGACTAAGGCTTACCACAGTCGATCTATGCCTTGGCTGGCTTGATTCAAGCTTACTCATGAATATCAAGAGTACAACCTTGTCTAAAGTTGTTCAAACTCATCCCATGGACATGGAAACTACAACACTGCCGCGAAACTAAGATCATCTAACGCCACTAACACCTACTGCCAAGCAAAAAGAGGGAGACCCCATTTGCAATGGGGGCAATGGTGTGAAGACCTAACAATAGGTTGGTTAAATATATTTTGTATTGCGGTCCATACTATCAGTCTGCATAGCTATGATATTATACCAAAGAGTCATACAATGTTGGAAAAATCTGATATCCTCACCAAGCATCACAGCAGCAATTCTTTAATTTTCTCATAAAGTCTAATAGAAAGTGTGAGGACCCTAACCCCTTACTTGACTGATCAAAAAAACACTTATGGTAAGGATGGAATGACCAGAAATATTATTTTTTATATTAGAGATCATTTACAAATATCAGCTCCTTTCAAGCAAACACACTAGAAACCATAAGCCAACTAAGAAGACTAAGAGTCACACAAGATGTGTCCCTATGGGGATTTGAACTCAGGTCTCCACAATGAAAACCCAAAGCTGTAACCAATTGAGCTCAACCCCTTGGACTAATGACCAGAAATATTGCTAATTATATGGAACAATAATTCCACAGATTCAAAAAGAAAAACTAATGACTTGTTCTTTATAGTTGGACCATGGACACCATTCAAATTAGGCTACAGCTTGACCCTACAAATGGAGGCAACTCATTTTCTTTCAAAGTGGACAAAATAATTTCAAAGTCTAGGCATAGTCACACCGTGAGATAAATGTCAAGTAGAAACATTCACACCAAGTCTATTTGCATCCTGACATTAAAGATCATTGCCTCTTTCAGCACCCATGTAAATTACTGCTAACTATAAGTAGAATTGAGCAGAAGTCCAAGCAAGCAGCAAAAGTTGATCCAAAGACACTAAAATCAAATTTGCTTCTGAGAGGATCGGCCTCAATCATTCTGATTGGCTAGAAGATGCTAAAACAAAGGGGAAAAGAAAAAAAATCCCTTCAAACAAATGCTGCTTCTATCTAGTAACTCCAAGGATGGTTCTGATGATTGACTCAAGGGGTGCTACAAAAAACTCATGGCCAGCGCAGATTAACCAGAAACATAGCTAATTATGTGCAACAAGAATTTGACTCAATTTCATTGGTTCAATAATAAAAACTAATAAATTGCTATTCTCAGTTTGACTATGTACACCATCAAAGTTAGGCTACAAATTGACCCTAAAATGGAAGGTAGTTCAACTTCTTCCAAACCAGTCAAAATAATTTTTTGGCATAGTGGTGCCAAAAGAAATATGCTCAAAAGAAGCATTTGCACAGACCATCCTGAAACTTAAGATCATTGTGTATTTCAGCAACTGTGTACATTACTTAAGAAAAACTCTTGCATAAGCACAAGAATCTGGATAAGACATTCAAACTTAGGCTGAAAATTTCGCTTGACCCCGCTTGACCCGGCCAAAATTTGGTCAAGTTGTTCATGAAGTTTTCAGTGTTTCCTATTAATATAGTGTTACATATGATCACTATAAAGTATGTGATGTTGCAGGAGTGGTATTTTCTGTATTTCAGAGAGAGGTGCCATGTTGGAATCAGGCTGCAGGCCTAACCTGTGCCAGTAATGGCAAACTCCCTAAGGTTTCGGGGTATTGCAATCGCTATCTCTATTAGTTAAAATGGGACTGACCTCTCTGTGTATCCCCTTATAAGGAGTATTGAAACAAAACAAAATTACAAATTGAACCTTTAAAAAAATCAGAAACAAAATGATCTAAAAAAATTTAATTATTATTTTTATAAGCCAAAACAATCCAATTTATCAATGGGACTCCAAAATAAATTATAAAATCAATAATAAAATTCTTCTACGAGACCCCAATATAAAATCAATTGATTCTACAATTATCCTACCACTAGCTCTGTAGGCCAGTCCACATTGTAAGGACAAATCCATCATCAGGGCATTCAATACTGATCCAGTTAAATATAACAGAAATGCACAGTATATTGAACAATATACAAGTGACTCGTAAAGCAATCCTTTGTGGTATTTCACCAGAATAATCTCATCCACCAAATTAATGTCTTCCAAATTTCTTTTAGCATCCACCACCAAAAATGCTTTTACCTGTTTGCGATAAGTGCTCTCATTATTATAAATAAGGAAAAATATATAACATCTAAAGTTCAAACACCACCTTTGATAAACTTACTCTTAAAATAACTCTATCCTCTCTTTACTCTTTAAATAAATCTTGTCTTAAATAGATTTAGTTTTTTTCCAGAGGTACAAACAAGTTTGCTGTGATTTATGATTTTTCTTTCTTTTTCTTACAAATGTTTATATAAAATGTATTTTCTTAGAATCTTACTGAACTGATTTGGTTACTAATGGACAATAATGTACAGCTTTAAAAATTTAACTTTTTTATCCTGCAGTAAATAACACTGTGTGATATTTTACAAATTTGATTGCCTTTTTTAATTCTATTATCTTAATATTTCTTGAAATTCTATTGACTGATTCCATTACTAGTGAAGAATAACATATAAATTTCAAAGTTCTTACTCTACAATAAATACAACAAATGATGTTTGTAAATTTGACTGGTTTTAAAATTTTAATTCTAATTTCTTAACATGCACCTGCAAGTAAACCATAATGTTTATAATCAATAATCAACTATATAGACATAAGTATAGATTAGGACGAATGGTTCATATCATCAATATTTCTTTGCCTTTAGACATTCTTGGTGAGCTAGTAGATTCTCAGATGGGTAAGAGAACAAGGAGAAAAATAAGGAATGTGTTATCAAGGGAAAAATAAGGAACGCGATATTGAGACAATTAGATAGACATCATCATGTTACCTTTACATGTAATGAAATTTAACAAAAGGACAGGAAAGATATAATAATAACAATTAGATTTACATCATATTCAAATAAAGACAAATTTCAAAATTTTATTGTACAGTAAAAAGATATCTATTAATGATATTAAAATCAAAGAACTAATATGGCTTTTTTGGTTATGCATGTGTGGCCAGTGCATAGTCTGAGATTGCCCTCGATGGTATTTAATCCATGTAATGACATGTGTTTTGGGTAGGGTTACTGAAACTCCTTTTATTTATTCACAGCAACAGGGTATTGGGTAATTGGTTTTTGCAATATATGTTGAGGCACCATCAACTGATATTCTTCCAAATTTTAAAAACACCTAGACAAATCTGAGCTAAATTACAAGGTGGGTTTTTCCCAATCGGTCTAAAAGTTTGACAACAAACATAGAACTGCAATATAAGAGGATCCATTAAAAAAGAAATGCAGAATTTAATTGCATACATCTTATTGATGATCTTCTGCCTGGAGTCCTGCGACAACGAATTTCTCCAGTTGTTGTTGTTATTGGTGGTCATGGTGCTGGCTGAATCCTCGCAAGGTATCACAGCACAAATTAGTAATTTTCTCATAAAGTTTAATAGAAAGTGAGAGGACCCTTACTCCTCACTTGAATGATAAATAAAAAGTCCTGTTAAGGATGGAATAACCAGAAACATTGCTAATAATATGGAACTATAATTCCAAAGGTTCAAAAATTGGTTTATAATTTATGATTTATTTTTCTTTTACCTACAAATGTTTATATAAAATTGGTTTATAATTTATGATTTATTTTTCTTTTACTTACAAATGTTTATATAAAATTGGTTACTAATGGACAATAATGTACAGATTTAAAATTTAAAATTTATTATCCTACACTAAATAACACTACGTGATATTTTGCAAATTTGATTGCCTTTAACTTTTTAATTATATTCTCTTGATAATTTTCGCTAAATCTATTAACTGATTTCGTCTAGTGAAGAATAACATATAAATTTCAAATTTCTTACTCTACAATAAATAACAACAAATGATATTTGCAAATTTGAATGGTTTTGAAATTTTAATTCTATTTTCTTAACATGCACCTGCAAGTAAACCAAAATGTTTATGATCAATAATCAACTATATAGATATAAGTATAGATTAGTACGAATGGTTTCTAACTTCAATATTTATTTGCCTTCAGACATTCTTAGTGAACTAATAGATACTCAGATGGGTAACAGAACAAGGAGAAAAATAAGGAATGCATTATCAAGAGAAAAATAAGAAATGCAATATTTGAGACAATTAGATAGATGACATCATGATACCTTTACCAGTAGTGAAATTCAACAAAAAGAAAGGAAAGATATAAAAATAACAATTAGATTTATATTGCATAATCGAATAAAGACAAATTTGATTGTACAGTAGAAAGATTTATATTAGTGATATGAAAATCAAAGAACTAATCTGCCTTTTTTGGGTACGCATATGTGTGGGCAGTGCATAGTCTGAGATTGCCCTCAATGTTCTTTAGTCCATATAATGATATGTGTTTAGGGTAGGGTTACTGAAACTCCTTTTATTTATTCACAGAAACAGGTTATTGGGTAATGGGTTTTCGCAATATATGTTCAGGCACCATCAACTGATATTCATCCAAATTTTAAAGCACCCAAACAAATCTGAGCTAAATTACAAGGTGGGTTTTTCCCAAACGGTCTAAAAATTTGATAATAAACATAGCACTGCAATATGAGAGGATCCATTAAAAAGGAATAAAGAATTTAGTGGCATACATCTCATTGACGATCTTCTGCATGGAATGCCGGCTGAACCCATGGCTCAATCCTGGTGCCTTCAATTGCCCAACCAATGGTAAATTGAGAAAGGTGCTCAAGACTTTCCGCTTCACTGCTTTTCACATGTAGATGATTCTTCGAAGCCCATCATGGATTCATGGATCGAAATAGGTGTGTCCGTAGTATCTAATGGATGGAAAGATGAAGAAATTGCCCTTTGGTCAATGTTTTATAGTGTCCACGAGAGGTGCAATGTTTTTGAGAGCAGTGGTTTGTGAAGGATAAGTGATGGACGGTCCATTTATTGCAAACATTCTTTTCCAAGCCATTGAGCAAGTTGGGCCTCAAAATGTTGTTTAGGTGATAACGGACAATGCAAAAAATTGTAGGGCTGTCAGGTTATTGGTTAAGGAGCGCTATAACACATTTTTTGGACACCTTGTGCTATCAACTCACTCAACCTAATGCTGCGAAAAACCGGCAAGAAAGTTGAGCAGATCAAACAAATGTATGTTGATGCCTAAGAGATCAAAATGTTCATCATGAACCACCATATGTCGCAAGCCATATTTAGACAATTCTCGGAATTGGAGTTTTTGAAGGTAAGTTAATTTAAAATTTAAATATGTTTTAGACTTTAGTTTAGTAAACTTTCTAAGTTTTTTATTTTAATTTTGATTTTAATTTATTATTGTTTTGATTTTGAAATAGGTAGCTAAGAACCGTTTTGCCTCCAACACTATTGTTTTGAGACGCCTTGTAAAGGTTAAAGAGGCATTGTCTAGAACGGTAATCAGTGCATATGGAGGCAATCTAAGACTACAAAGGCAGCTGCCATTAAGGCAATGATACTAGATGACTCTGGCGTGATTGTGCTGAGTACCTCCTAAGATTTACTAAGCCTATATTGACCATGATCCGATACACTAACATGGATAGGCTTTGCTTGGGTGAGGTATATGATGGCATTGACTCCATGATTGAGGATATGAAAAAAATCATAAATGAGTAAAAGCAAGATGCTAAAGAAAGATTCTTCAAGGAACTATAGAAAATCATAGTGCAAAGATGAAACAAAATGACTACCCCTTTGCGACTCCTTGCCTTTGCATTGAGCCCCAGGTACTATAGTTGGGTGGTCCTTAATGAGAGTAGCACTAAAGTTGCCCCATATAGAGATCTTGAAGTTGCTCGCTGGTACAAGGCAGCGCTTCGTAGATATTTCCCGATCCCATACGGCCTATGGTGAGGTGTGAATTCATGAGTTTTGCAAGCACCAATGGTTGTGGTGTTGACACTCTTGAAGACAAGGAAGAAGGTGATGCTCATAAATGGTGGTACTTCCATGGAGAAATATACCAACACCTACAACCCGTTGCCATCAAAGTTTTATCACAAGTAAGTTCTTACCTCTTAAGATTCTAATTTATAAATTCTTGTTGATGAATATTGAATTTAAATTTAAAAATTTTATTAAATCTCTAATTTCAAAATTGAAAATCTTGATAAGTTGCTAGTTCATCATCATCCGAGAGGAATTGGAGCACATACTCCTTCATCCACTTAACAAAATGCAATAGACTACAATCCAAGAAGGCGGAAGACTTGGTCTATGTGCATTCAAACTTGAGGCTCCTAACACACAAAGATAATACCTACAAAAAAGGGGAGGCAAAGCATTGGGATGTTGAACCAAAGGTGCTCGAATGATTCAATTGTTTGCCTCGATGCACTTGGAGTTGATGACCATCATCATCGACTACCTAGGGAGCATGAGGCTGCTCCTGAGGTTGACATTGCTAGTACCGATGCTAATGGCATTGTTTGTGCTTCTAATTTGCCACAACTAGACAATGATGATATGTTTGATGATTGTTGATATTTGATCAATAATGGCTGATTGTTCATGTTGACATTATTACTTTTGAACTGAAACATTGATATGGTGGTGTATTTTGGTATTTTGGCATTTTGCTATGCTATTTGGACTAAAGCATTAATATATATGGTGGTGTATTTTGCTATGTCACTTTACTATTAGCATATATATGTTTTTGTATGTTCAAACCAAAGCAAACCTGAACCCAACCTAAACAACATTTGATCAAACCAGCAATCTGAATCCGAACCAGGAGTGACAACTTGGCTCTACAATAAATAACAACAAATGATATTTGTAAATTTGATTGGTTTTAAAATTTTAATTCTATTTTTTAACATGCACCTGCAAGTAAACCATAATGCTTATGATCAATAATCAACTATATAGATATAAGTATAGATTAGTAGGAATGGTTCCTATTTTTGTTAAAGTTTGGAATCGCTGCAAATATAATAGCACTTTATATTTTCTGTGTTTTTCAAATGCAGCGATCTCTCTTGCATTTATATCAATGTAAACCGGAGATGCGTACCCAGCCCAAAACCCCGGAGTACCGAGTACCGGGACGTCCCCGGGACAGGTACTCCGCGTACCAGAGTACCACCACCGCCACCCAAGCACCGTCGTACCGCAACCGCACCCGGTGGGTACTTTGGTACTTTGGTACTTCGGGACAGTACTTCGGTACTTAACGGGGTACGGCCGGCGGCAGAGACAAAAAGTGACTTTTTTTAATATTTTTTAATACATTTTTTTTCCTAATTGGTTCCTATGGAACCCTAAAATGATGTGGGTCCCATATAGGGCCCTCTAAGCTTTCATAAGGCCCATATACTTCATTTGGCATTCTAATTCATAATTTTCATTTTTTGCAACAGCTGAAAGGAGTGAAAAAGAGTTGAAAGAGTCATTGGAGAGTGATTTTGCAAGTGACTGCAAGATCAAGAGGAGCAACAACATCAAGATTCATCAAGCACAAGGTAGGGTTTTTAACTTTTTAGAATGAATTTTCTTTGTTTTATTTTCAAATTTTCATTTTTTAATTTTTTTTTCTAAAACTAAATGAAAATGTTGAAAACTTGAATTCATTGATTTAAATTATTTTTTTTTTGTAACTTGTTGTTGGAAGTTTGAAGTTTGAATCTTGATTCTTTGAATGCATTGTTGGTTTTAAAAAAAAATTAAAATTTAAAAATCTAAATGTTTGAATGCATTGTTACAATGTTATTTTAATATTTTTGATATACTTATTAAGTTAGGCTGAAAGTTGAAACGTATTTCAATTTCTAAACTAGGCTAAAACTTCAAACTAGTTATTTAAAAAATAATAAATTAAAATTACAAATTAACAATTTGAATTTATTTTTATTTTATTTTTTTTAAATTAAAAATAAAATTACTAACTAGGTTGAAACTTGTCATTTTTTGAAATGCAGATTCTAAATGGCCTCTAGTGAAGGCATGGAATTGAATTCTGAGTCTGAGGGTGCAAGTTTATCAGAGTATGGACCTGAGCATGAGGAAAGTGACCACGGGGCTGATCCAGAAGCTGAATCTATTTATGTTTGCACCAGGAACACCTTCTATTGATTGCCCCTCTCAGGTTTTGACACCATATGCTAGGGGTGCTTATGATCCAAAGTCTCCTCTAAAACAATTTGCAGTAAGAGTTTCAGCCCCAACAAATACAAG
>MU228351.1:412680-426262 GCA_018584345.1 Thuja plicata | reverse complement strand
TCCAATAATAAGTTTAGGAGTATTGTCACCAAATATAACAACACCACCATCATGTCTTTTCAAACTCACAAACTTGTTTTTATCTCCAGTCATATGATGTGAACAACCACTATCTATGACCCATTCAGATTTTTTTTCAACTCGGGATACTAAGGCTTTTTCTTCATGTATAGGTTCATCATCCTTAATAGCAATAAATCCAATTTCATCAGTCACCATCCTCATCATTAGATATACCCTCACTTTCATAATAACATTCTTTGTCCTTTGAGAACTTAGATTTGAAAAACTTAGGTTTGTGCTTTGGAATTCTTGTGGGACATCTAGATGCAAAATGACCGATCTTGTTACATGAAAAATATTTCAAAGGTAATTTGCCTTCAAACTTACCCTTACCTCTCTTTTCTCTTCTAGAAATCAGTGCCACGACTTCATCTAGCTTCCTTTCTTCTTCCTATTTTTGTTCCCATTCATCGGCATAGGCTCCAAGTTCTTCTCTTAGGTCACTACTGCTTGTGCTTGCATTTCCAGGTAAGATTCTTTTGCTTTTGTGCATGGTTGCTTTGAAGGCTGACTCAACCTTAGGTAAAGTGTCTCCCAATTCTATGGCTTCAAATGTAGTTAGCTTGCCAATCAACATCTCTCTGGTGAAGTTTGGTGTCAAAGGTATGATCTCCTCTGTATCCTAAACTTTGGTTCTATATGCAGGTGTCAAAGATCTGAGTATCTTTGCAATCACTTCTTCCTCAGTGTAAGTTCCTCCAGATTTCCTAATACCAGTAACCACTTCAGTAATTCTCTGTGCATATGCTCTAATGTTCTCATCTTCAGTGATTCCATCTTTGTCTTCCAATTCTGTAACTTTGCTTGCTTTGTAAACTTGTCTCCAACATATAGTGCTTCCAGTCTTGTCCAGATTTCATGTGTAGAGTCCAAGTCCTTTACTTCAGTAAATTCTCCTTATGATAGTGTGTTGGTCAAGGATTCCCTTGCAACCATATTGCATAAAAATAGCTTATTTTCATCTTCAGTGGCTTTTCTCTAATTCATCCTTAATCGCTACATTTTCTTTCTTCTTTGTTATCACCCAGTAATCAATTCTCAGACATAGCAAATGTGTTCTCATCTTGTTCTCCCAACTGTCAAAGTTTTCAGGATCAAACTTTGGACTATCCTTCTTGTAGTAAGTCATCTTCAGGATCACCTCAAGTTGTTAAACTTTCTTTCTGAGCACTAATAGATCTGATACCAATTGTTAGGAATAATAGTCCACAATTCAACTGAGAGGGGGGGGGGTGAATCAGTTGTAATATAGATTATTAAACTTTAAACTTTATAAACCAAATCTTCAAATGTAAATGATAACATAATAAATGCCAACACCATAACACAATATTTGTTGTCGAGGAAACCCTGTTAAAGATAAAACCCCAGTGGGAATTAACACCCACAAGTAATGTACTGAGAGTATAGTATCTTTGTTAAAAGATATTAGCCCTGTTAGGAGCTTGTTACAACATTACAGTACACAGTCCCAATTAGGAGATAGAACCTATTAGGAGTCAAAGAAAATAGTAGGCTCACTGCCAAGGCACACTACCCAAAGAAGGTTAAAGCCACCCTCAAGGATTTACAATCTGAATCAAGTGTATAAAGCAAATACACATTTTAGTGAACTGTCTAATAGCAAATGTCTTTGCTTGGTCAGTTCCAATGAAGTATCAACTCTGCTCTATATCTAGTAGTCAACAAGCTTCGCAGCTTCCACACATCTCTATTCTTGATTCTCTACCATGCCTTCTCCTCAAGAAAAGATCATTCATATATACCCTCTTACAATAATTCATTAGGTCGGCCAGTTAAGCTTTCCTAATACATAATTAACTAGGTCAGCCAATTAAGGCTTTCCATCATACAAATAATTACATAACTCTTTGCTAAGATACACACGATATCTATAACAAGTATACATCATTTAGAATCCATCACATATAATTCTAGTTCCGTAATTCATGCTCACAATTAATTTCACACACTACATGTCTAAAGTCGGCCAGGAAATAGGTCTTGTCCAGAATACATGCCACAACTAACGTCATCAATATCCAAACAACAATCAAACTCAACCCATTACTCTATCATATGTCGGTTGTATGCCAATAAGTTTGCATGTTCTGAAATATCTTCGCTAGAAAGATATACCCAAAACACAGAGACCTACTCTGTCCAGAATCTCAGTTACAGTCCAAAAAACTCGTCTTCACCAAATCAATTGTAACATCCACAGTATGCAACATAGAGCCAAGTGACCTTAGGAATAAGGTCAACACACATCCTTCTGTGTAAATCCAACTTCGATCATTCTGAATCATCCGTACAATGTCCATACACGCCTTCCAGTTAAGTAGCTAATCTATCTTCTCCGTAGAAATATATGTTGACATCAGTGACAAAACATGAATATCAATAGTATGATCAGTAACCAAAACTGATATCATCCAACACTATCTCAGTGGATGAGTACATGATAGTTACACCAACCGGTAGATGCATGGAGACTCAGCACTCAGTTGATGGTCCGGTGATACAGCAGGATTTGATGCCTATAATTGATGTTCGTACTACACCGGATTGTATTATAGAGAAATCCAGTGGCTCCAGTTCAATTTTCTGGGAGGATAGTCCTATGGTCGATGTTGAGGGAGTTGCTGATAGTGGGAGTGCTATAGTGTTGGAGGATATGATGGTGGACTCTGGATCGCCAGAGGAGGAGGATACAACTTTTGAAGATTTCCTTGAGGAGATGGAGTCAGATAGTACGGATCTACCAATAGTGGTAGTTCCAAAATGGGGTTGGTGCAGGGGATGCCAGTATTCTCTTGTGTTGAGGATTTGAGCATGGAGTCCACATGTGGTGATACCAGTGTTGAGTCTGAGATAGTAGACACAAACTCATGCTAGCATGACTCAGATTCATTTGTTAGTAGGGACTCAGAGGAGGTTTAGTTTGAGTCACCAGAGGAGGTAGAGCCTTTGTTAGCATCTTGGTTTGCTACCGATACTTTCTATGTGACCCCTGAGGGTGACTCCATCAGTGGTGATTCATGTATGTATCAGACCCTGGGAGAGGACTCTGATTTGCTGGAGAGTGCAGATGGGTCCCAGGATCTAGATTATCCAGTGGTTACAGAGGATGAGGCAACTAAGAGTGTTGAGGAGGTAGATTTTGTATTAGCTTCCTCAGGTACAGAGGAATTTGATGGAGATGTCTCATATGCTAGTACTCTGTTTGAGGATGTGAGTTCAATTGTTAGTTCACAGAGCTCAAATGATATCACACTAGCGAATAGTGTTTCTGAAAGGAGTATGTTGGGTACCACTTCTATTCACAGTATAGACAGTGTGCCCGGGGTGATGCATAGGAGGCCTATTATTCAGAGTCATCATGTGTCTAGTCAGTTGAGAGTCAGTGAGCATGATATTGTTATCACATTCGAGCATTTTGATGTTGCTCGATAGCTGCTAGTTTTTCATGGATGGGGCACTCCTATGGATGATGAGCATGGTAGTTGTTACTTGTCTCTAATAGAGATTCATGCCTTACGAGAGGCTGTCGAAATTTTGAGATGGGACTTTTTCGGTTGGTAGCCGACCGAGATCACCTAGTTGAGTGAGGAAGTATATCATATGAGGCACTCTTGGATAGAGAGGACAAGGTGAGTGAGCTTACTTAGGAGCTCACGATGACTTCTGAGGTTTTAGAGAGAACTCAATTGGCTCTCCAGGAGTCACTGGTTCAGTTAGCAGAGGTGACTGTGGAATTGGAGTAGCTTCAGTCTACACCAACACCAGATCTAGTGCAGTTACATATTGTGGTGTCTGGTGATTTGATGATGTCTACAGTTGGGGTTGTTGGATGTGATGGTGTTGGGGATACATCCACCCTTGATTCTAGTGTTGGAGGTACAGATTCACTTCCATCAGATACTTGTGCAGATGAGTTAGGCACTGCAGTAGAGGGTTGTAGTGTGCCTGACTTTGGTGTGGATATTCCGGTTGGGATGGATACTCCAGTTGGTAGCATTGTGTCAGGTGATATAGTATAGGATGTTGTAGGTAGTTTAGTGAACCCATCAGTGTTCAGTGTTTTTGTTCATGACACTACTCCTTTGATTGCTCAGCAGGGAGACATGGTATCACCTGAGTTGGTTGTTAGTGATTGCATAGCTAGTGATGATAGGCAGCTGGCTACGTCACAGTTACACAATGACCAGTTATGGATCTGAGGGGAATAGATGGATGCTACCACTTATAAATTTTATTGCACAAAGCCATTCTTGGATCACCTTCTTGAGAGTTCAGAATTTTTTGAGGGATCTTACCGAGCTTCTGAGGGTGTTCTCATCTGGGGTACTAGTGAAATTTAGCGTTTGGTGAGAGAGATTGTAGGTACCTTGAATACAATGCTCCCTCAAAAAGATTTTGAGGTTGGTTTTGCTGAGAGGGTCACCCAGGACCCTGTCCAACCAGTTGTCTAGAGTTTGAGATTGGAGCCATCTTGGGCTTTGTGACTGGGGGATGATGAGCCTCTAACAGAGATCAGAGCATTTTATCATCTTTACAGAGTGAGGAGGGCTCATTTTTTCCTTTGACCCACATGTTGATGAGTTTATGGCACATAGATGTGGGTTGGCTCCTAGTCTTTATCATATGTTATGTGATGGGTTCATGCCATCAGTATTTGATGAGAGTTTTGGCTACAAGTTAGTAGCAGGTAACTTGTAGAGTTATGGTGACTACAGAGATTATACGATGGGTGGATATCCGGGTCCTGGTACAGATTTGTTCAGGGGTATTCATCACTGTAGTGCAGATGGTCTACACACTTAGTATAGGCCAGTTGGGTGTGTAGGGGGAGTTCAGTGTGTATGGGATCTAAGTCACCCATACATCTTGGGTTTTGATGGTCCTGAGATTTATTTCTCTTGGGATCCAAGCAGATATAGATTTAGTACGGAAGTGTGGGTGAGTGGTTTTTATGGATCTTTTTACAGAGTCATCACGTTTGTTTTTCAGGGGATGCTATAGGAGCCTGCACTTTGTGCCAGAGGCATGGCTTACAGTTTTTCGTGTGATCCAGGTGGATTGTGATGTTTCTTTTTCTAGTGATTGCTTGGGGACAAGCAATATTAGGGAGGGAGGACTGTAATGTCCCCATTTCTAGCAGGTCATTGAATTGATGGTGCCAGGTCATTATTGTGATCCTCATGGTCTGGCGAGGTGTTTAGAGGGTCATTGGTGTGAAATTACTATTTATATTAAGTCAATGCATAGTTTTGATGAGCTCAAATGAATTAGAGGAGTTGAATGATGCTCTTGTTTTTCATTTCTAGCTTCTGGTTTGGGCTCCAAGAATCTTGGAGAGAGCATCTATTTTTAGTAAGTCACCCTATTTTTGGCTTTAGGTCAGGTTCATTCATCATCTTTCATCACCAAGATCACTCCTGTACAGACAAATTTGATTCGGATGCTTCTTCAGTTGTTTTCGCAAGACGGGTCGTTTATTATTATTATTTAATTAAATTTTCTAAGGTTGCCATTTTTGTTGGTATTATATGTTGGATACCTTAGTGTTATAGCTCGTTGGAACCAGGATGAAAATTTTTAAATCTTGGGCACAAGAAACAAGGACCTTGTGTGTCATAATTTCATGATATTGGTGAAAAGGTCATTTTTGGATCCAAATGAGTTAATAAATTATATTATTCAATATGTGCCTAAGTATAAAAAGTGTTTTAAGTGAAAAGTGTGTGAGATAATACACTTTTTAATTATAAAAGCAATGCTTTGTGAAAGGCAAATCATCTATTGAATATTTTATATTTTTTCTTCTCGAGCCTTGGGCTAGGGTTTTTGAGTTCTTCATTGTTGCAATTGTGCTGAGGTAAACAATTGCAAGATCTCTCTACTGTATTTATGTGGCTAAGGAGAGAATTGGATTTGTTCTTGAGATTATTATCGGAGGAGTTTGTTGATAATTAATTGGCACACTGAGAGTGCAACTAATTCTGAAATTGATGAATGTTATTATTTTTGTGACAAATTATAGAGATGAGGGTTTGAAGCTCTTCCTTGATAAATTCCAAGCTCTGAAAATGTCTGGTGATTGACGCGAGAATCTCAATTGTCTATTCAACACTTTGAATCATTACTGATGGATGATGAATTGTGCTCTGAAAGCATCCATCATTTTTTATCTGTGCTAGAAACTAAGATATCTGTTTGGGTTTTCTAAAGGCAACGTTGAGGGTTTGGGAGCTGCTGGAATTTGCATTAAATCTAGGGAAGTGATTTGAAATTTTTTGAATTTGTGTCTACCATATCAGCCGCATGAGGATATTGCTACTATGTGTGGCTTACTGGAAGCATGTTGTAGTTATCAATTGCCTGGGTTACAGTCAAGGGCAGCATCACTTGTCTAGCTAGCAGCATTATCAAAAGAAGGGTTGCGAATGGCATATTTGGGAAATGATAAGGGTTGTGCCAGCATTGTATATGCCTACAACATAAATTATGAAAGGTGCATATGAATGATCTTAAACAACTTTGTTTTCCAGCAGTTTGTAATTGCAAATATTTTTATAAGTATTGGCATCCTATATGTGGGCTGAATTTCTCATTTAATTTGAGTATACTTTGTTCCAGATGTTCTTAGTTTAATTTATGCCAAAATTCTTTTATTGTCAATTTTTTGTGAAAACAAAGTTTATTGTTCAAAATCAAACAAGTATTGCAAAATTTATCCAAGAATGCAATTGTCAAGTGTTTGAGGAGTTATAACCCGACAAGGGTGATTAAAATAAATCTAAGCATGCAAATGTTAAAATCTACCTATGAAATCAATCACTTTTTCTTTAACACCTTGTTTACAATGCATTAAATTAGTCAAACAAATCTTAGGACCAATATTGTTTTGAAATTGTTGAATGAAAGCATTGGCAAGTTTTTGGAAAGAATCAATTGAAAAAGGAGGTAAAGAACAATACCATTGCAAGGTCTTATCTTGAAAGGTTCTAGTAAATAATTTAGCCATGAACCTATGATTATGAGAAAAGTCACTACACAATGTTTGAAAGGTCTTAACATGGGTTAGGGGATCACCTTTACCATTGTAAGTCTCTAAGTGAGGCATTTTCATGTATTGAGGGATAATAGCATGAATAATGTCCAAGGATAAAGGGACTCGCACGTTCGATCAAATGTTTTTTAGGTCAGGTTTAGGTTTGCTTTGGTTTGAACACACACAAAATTATATATGCTAAAGGACAAAGCTATTGATGGTGGACTCAGTAGAGAGATTGGTATGAGACGTATGTGAAATGTTGGCACCATTATGGAAAGTGGAAGAAACAATGGAATATAAAAATGGAATGTTGTTGTAGGAAGGCAGAGATGAAGGTTGTGAAACACATGGAACACTTGAAGGAGGGGAACAATGGGATTAGGAATGCTTCCAAGACTAACATGAATAGGATTGGTATTTGAAATGGATGTAGTCATGAGAGGTGGAGCATAGGTAGAGACACTAGGTAAAGAGGTAAGAATAGGAAGGGAAGTCTCAACACTAGTGGGAGGTGGAGTTAAACCTAGATCCTGAGCACAATCCTTAAGAGGTTTAACATTACTGTCAACAAGATGGGAAATAGTTCTTAAAAATTTAATACCATGTTCACCATTATGAATCAACTTCCTTAAACCTTTTACTAAGGAAATAACTTCCATGTTAGAATTCTCTTGACTTAACTATTATTCAAATTTTTTGAAGTCATGGGAAAGTTTTTTCTCTTGGGTAGGAGGAACTCTTAAAGACTCTTATTCATCATGATAAGAGTGGGAAGAACGATTCTCAATCATAGTAGGCATGTGTGTCTCGTCATGATTCCTAGGAAAGAAAGAGGACTCGGGACCAAAGGAACCCATAAGTCTATGACTTCTCCTAACTGAAATGTTATAAGTAGGACTCAATGTTATAACACTCGTGCACAAGAAAAGAAGGAAAAGATAGATCTAACAATTACAACCATGAAATTGGAGAGAGATATGCAATCATTCATTAAACTTAGGCAACACTAATTAAATTGCACATAGAATATAATGAATAACACATGTAATTATGAAATGAAAAGTGAGGATCTAATGCACATAAAGGGGATCTAACATCAAAATGAAAATGAAAATGTCATGTGTAAGGTTCACAAAAAATGTGCAATCAAAAAGGGAGGCAAGATATATGAGGGATTTGTCCATCTTTTCCTAATGCACAATCGGAAGGAAGATGACCCAATAGGCTCAAGTAATACTTAAGTGTTAGTCTTAGAAGACATTGAGAGGGGGGTGAATTAGTGCAACCACATATCTACAAAATATTTTCATAAACTTCCAAATAAACCAACATGCAAAGGTAAATGTAACATAGAAGAAAAGTAAAACATGCATCCACAAATGTAACACAATGACTCCAAGATTTTTTTCTCATGGAAACCCTTATTTAGAGGGAAAAAACCATGGTGGGAATTAGTACCCACAAATCTCACTACTGCAGCAATAAGATATGCCCTGTTAGGAGCATTACATCACACTATTAAGGGTATACCCGGGTAAGAGTATCTATAACCCAATTAAAGGTTATTACAATAGTCTTGTTAGGAACTACTTGGTTAACAGATTTAAAACTCCTTATGAGAGTCACCCTATTAAAGGATTTAATCTTTAGACTTGTTAGGATCCTGCATACCCTATTAGGAGTAACCTTGTTAAATGATTTTGATCGCAAGCCTGTTAGAACTTTCCTTGAGTAGAAAACTCAAAGAATGACTTGATGATGACACCTTCTGCCTGAAAAATATGCTTATGTACTACTCACTATCTTGTTATGATCACTCTAACACCTCTAACACACTTTTTCACTTTGCCTTCAACAATTGCAATCACCACACAAGAATTAACCGCCATATCTTAATGATTTTACATCCTTTTATATAATTTTTCAAGTTTATCACAAACCCTAAAATGTATTGCAAGTCAGCTCCAAAAAATCTATTCAAATTACATAAGTGATCGTGCCAACATAGGAAATTAAAATGTTCAATGTCGACCCTCAACAATACAATTCAAAAATAAATCTAACATTGACGAATAATTGACCGCTACCTCGATTTGACCAATTTTACTAGACCGGTTGACTGTTCTTGTCGATATCACTAATGATTGAATCAAATTTCCATGTGCACTCCTAATCTTCTCGAGCAATCATAGACGTAGGTAAACATGACTCTGTAGATACTGCCCGACTGATCGCACCATCTGAACATTCAATATTATCATCGCTCATCGAATTTACCAATACTATTTGTATTATCATTAATACAAGGAACACTTAGAAAAATCCTTAGGTAATCAAATTTATCACTAGTATATCAGAATTGACCTATGAAATATACTTGTTAGAAATGACAATACTACAACATCCACTACATGATCTCTTACATGATCATCTTCATCATATGCAAACATTAAGTGCTATGTGAGTGTAATGATCTTTCATTGTAGTGATCAGTGATTATGAATGGAATGGATTTAGGGAAATGATCTAATTATGCAAGATAAATGACTAAATGAGAAAATGTGAGAAGTTTCAAAAAAGACAAACTGACAGAAAATAAACAGTAAGCTATAGTGGCTTGAAATGAAAACTCAGAGACTGTGTAGACTTGTAGTTTGAATCTGAGGGTGTTCTGATAGGGAAAAAATGCCTAGGGAATTTTTTTCTAGGGAATGAGAAGCCTATGGTATTTTATTCTCTAGAGTTCTCCCTGAAACTCTAGTAGTCAATCCCACAATCTTTGATCTTTCTAGAATAATTCCATCGACTGTGCCACCTATACTTGCACACAAAAAAGGGGAAAAAGGTTGTGGAAAGGGGTTTTCCTTGGTCAAACCTATGTTTATGAATCAACCTTGAAAATAAAATTAGATTGCATAAAGGAAAGTAAAAATGAAGGTAAATATTAGATCTACCTTGTTAATACCTTCATGAACGGATATTGAGATCACACATATTCATGAAGATACTTTAATGTCGCTTGAATTGTAGTTGTTAACCCTAGAATGTAGAAAGGAATCAAGGATAACTTCAAAAATTCATGGATCTATGAATGTTGCTCCAAGATATTCAATGTTGTCATGCTTGATTGAACACTTGTTATGAATGAAGAGTGCATTTAAGGATGGACAAATGATATTCTTGCTTGCTTGAGAACTCCTCTACTTGTTCATCGTGGGAGAGAATCTTGCTAAAATGGAGAAGATTATCTTCAAAACACCTTGGATGCATGGAGAGATGTTTCTTCAAATCTTGAATTTGCTTGATCATGAATGCATTATTAATAACAGATATTTTTAGTTACCAAAATGAGGAAAGATAGGGTGTTTATATACCTCATCACACATTTTAGGATTCAAAAACCATGGGATCTAATTTCCCACTGAAACACTGCAACGAGCCTCTATTTCAAATTATTTGGGTCCAATCCCTGGGGAAGAAAATGCCCTAGGTATTTGTTTAAGGAACATAAAGCCCATGGCATTATGTTCCTAGGAAAAAGTACCAGAATTCAAATGGGAAGCTGAGAAGATAGGATAGATGCCAGATTAGGGGAGATAGGTAGTTGGATCAAGCATAACAGATATGAAATCTCAAAATCACCAAAATAGGGCCTAAATAAGCATCCAATTATGGGTGCTAACTTTTTAGGATGGTACAATATCCAATTGCCAAATAGGCCACTATGTGTATGCAAGAGAATCAAACCCTTCATCTATAGAGCTAATCATCAATGTCATAGCTCAGTCACAAGATGCTTGGATGTGAATTTTAGCATTTGATCTTATCTTGGTCATTGGTATTATCTTTACTTATACCTAGGTGACTTTCAAGGAGGAATTCATCTCTTATTTCTAGTAAATAGTTTGGTATAAAACTTGTACCAACTTGTCTGTTGTATAAATGCATTTTGGCACACATACATATGGTCTACAAATTGTCCCATTATAATAATTTTCTTTCTAGTAAATTGTATGGACCTTCATGCCTTTGTCTTATGTGGTTACCATGTGTGGTGGCTTAGTAGAACCATTTCATAGTGCATGAAATCAGTTGTAGACTTGGAGTTCTTGGCACGGTGTCTTTTAATATGGTTTGTATTTTTATTTTGGTTTTTCTCCCACGTCTTTCTACATTTTGAGTCCTTGATGGACACCTTTTCTCTTCCTCATGTCATATGCAATCTCCATTCAATGTTGTTGAGACCTCATTATAGGTTGGTGCTAATAGGTTGGCAATGAAACAAGGGACATGCTAAAAATACTTTATCAAATCTCATCTAATTCTAGTAGAGTTGGAAGTGTTAGGAGTAGTGCTAAGTTATATGGCACCTCACATTTGATTTTTCACTTTTAGATCACCCTATTCCTACATCAAAAAATAGAGATGTCTATTTCTCATGAATAGAGAAACTAAAGGAAGATTATGTCAACAACACGATGAGCATGTTCGAAAGATTTTTTTTTTAACTTTGCAATTGAAATACAATGAAGTATCCAATGTCACTTTGTAAACACCTGATTTATAAGATTGAAAAGTTCATATCATATGGTGAACAACCTATAAACTATCTGGAATGCACCAAAAAAAGAGGAGACACACTATGTGGCAAGCCATCCAGTCTAACTTTTTTAGTTGAGTGAGATGTTACAATGTGCATGGGCACTTCCACTTATTCAATGAGTTAACAATTTTACATAAATGGGAAGATAAAAGGTGTGCATCAAGAACACAAAACATATAAATATGTAGGAGAAAACCCCAAAGAAAAATATAAACTGTACTAAAAGACATGCTGCTAAGAATGCCAGGTTTGCAACCAATTCCATGCACTATGAAATAGTTTCACTAATCCATCATGCGAGGTAACCGCCTAAGAAAAAGGAATGAATGTATCTACTGGAAAAAAGAGGATCACAATGAGAAAATTTGTAGACCACACATGTGTGATGAAATGTGTTTATGTAGGAGGCATGGTGGCCGAATTTCATATCAAACTATTTACTAGAAACAAGAGATGAATTCCTCCTTGAAAAATTATGTAGGTATAAGCAGCGATAATGCCAATAACCAAGATAAGAACAAATGCCACAATTGACATCCAAGCATCTCGTGACTAAGTTATGACACTGATGATCATATATATGGAGTATTGTAGATATAATGCCAAGAAAGCAACTAAATAGAAAACATGTATAACACCCAAGGAAATAGGCAATAAATGCATAAACAAAGCCTCCAAATGTAGTATATGTAGATAATACCTATAATCATAAGATGATTTCCTTAAACACTATTACGTAGGATTGGACAAAGATAAATAAGAGCACAAGTATGAATGAGCATTGATGAAATCAGAGGATACATACTAGACATAAAAGATAAAATAAAATGGTACTTAAAGCACTCTAGTCTCCCTTACATAAATGAGGTAATATAATTCATGTTTCTAAATTATGACCATAAATTGTTTTCAATGGAAATATACATAGTGAGACCAATCCATTCATCAAGCCCACCAAAACATGCAACAACAACCAAGAATAAGGTCCAAACATTAAACAATTTGACTATTGCCACACAACGATAACTTTAGTGGCGATTATTCGCCAATTGGCGAATGTTGCATGTCGGGGAGCGGGGAATTGGCGATTGTTTTACATATATTCGTTTCACCCTATCGCCTGGCCATTATTAATATTCGGTCCAATGCCCGGGACCATCGCCCCGCGCGATATTTAATTTTATACTTTTCTTACACATTATCGCCAATGGAATCTAATTTTTGGTCCCCATAAAATTTAAAAATTCGCCTATAATTTCTAGGCAGCCCCAAATGAACGGCCTATATTCGCCACTAGTTTTATAAATATATTTATAGGCGGCCCCAAATTCGCCTGACATTTTGCGGACGCGTGTCTCAAACCGACCCCAATTCGCCAACTTTATTATTCATACTTCATCTTGGGCGACCTGTAATTGCCTCGCAAATAACAAAAGACGTGTTCAAATTACGCGGGCTTCGCCAAATTTGTATATCTTGACCTAATACCTCCCGCCGAATTCGCCAAATAAGGATAGTATAAAAACATTTGATGGATAGCATAGTTACAGACGGTTGAACGGCGAGAGCAACTGCATACTGCATTGGTGCAATTTAACTAGAGGCAAAGGTAAGTATCCTGAGACTCTGTAATTTTGAGTTGAGACCTCAGACATGATTTTAGGGACAATATACTATAATATATAAATATGATTCTGGATTTATTAAACATTTTTTTTTGCAGTGGAATTCGTTGGAGAATGGAGATGTCGAACAAGAATAAGGGTAAGGCTCTTGCAAGTGGGGAAAGCCAAGAGAGGCCAGCAAAACGCAGAACCTTATCATCGTACTTTGCTCATGGTGTTGGAAATGTTTCT
>MU228351.1:383959-412580 GCA_018584345.1 Thuja plicata | reverse complement strand
TATTCCCATAATTAACGATAGATTAGCCAATAAAATAAATATATTTTCAAACTACACATAAAAATCGCCTCATATATTACATATTTTCCCCACATTAATTTATAATTCGCCACTACAAATATATTTTTTACCTTCACAAGACAATAATTCGCCTCATATATTACATATTTTACCCACATTAATTTATAATTCGCCACTACAAATATTTTTTTTACCTTCACAAGACAATAATTCGCCAGGATTTTATGGAATTTTCATTCGAGAGGGACAAAATCGCCTACGACTTTATATTTTTTTCTTAATTTGAAAAAAAACTTCGCCATCATCATTAAAAAATTTCCCCTAAATTAATGTACGATTCGCCAGGATTTTACACTTTTTCCTAGGAGGGGGTTTCTTAAAGTTATCCATGTTGCCACATATAGAAAATTTGAATGCAGAAACTTGAAACTAGGGGAGGGATGTCAATACGTACGCAAGGTCCTAAACATAATATGTTAGTGGAGATGTGTGGGCCCCACACCTATGCATCTAAATGCCAATACATGTCAGTTCAAAAGTCAAAAAGTATAAAATCAAACACAAATAAGTAATAGCCCACAAAATATATCACTAGCAGTGAATATATATTGTTAGCCCCCATATAGACCCAAATTTAAAATTTAAAATTTTAGATTTCCCTTAATTCTTGAACCCATTGAACTGGGTTCATATGGTCCAGTTAGTTCACATAATACCCAGTTTGGTTAAAAAATAGGCCTTGAACCATTTCAAACTGGTTTGATTGGTACAAACAGGTTCATGAGGTTCATCAAGTTCAAATACGGTCAGGGTCAGTGGTTCAAAGTTCAATGATCTGAAGGTATAAGTTCAAAGATGCAAACTCAAAGTGCAAAGTTTCTATCAGCTAGTTGGTTTGATGATATAGTTCAGTGATTTAAATTTATAACTCCAAGTTTGTGTGGGTACATAATAGTTTATATTGGTTCAACAGTTCAGACTGGTTTATTTGGTGAAATATTGACAACAGGCTTAATCAATATTGCATAGATTTTGGTGTGATGATGTTGGATAAAAATGATGACATAGATTCGTATGAATGTTTTTGTGGGAGAGAATATCCAAAAAATGAATTTCAACTCAAATTGATAATCCATGCGTAAAATTTGATATGGTTAATATTCATAATTTTCAATGCAACTTGCAATCCCCAATTTGCTAATGATAGAAAAAAATATTGTCATGTTACGAGGACCATATCTTGCAACTCAACCGTTGGATTTTTCTGAGCTTTTAGTATGTTATTGATGGCCAATTTTTCTAGAAGACCATTGGAACGATCGAAGAAATTCATTTAGGTTTCAAAGTTATGAAGGAATGTGTACAAGCAGGTTAAAACAAATAATGTTGGACATAAAGCTTAATCAGTTATATTGAAGAATACCAATCAAAATCTCCACATGTTAAACATATACAGGTGTCATTTTTAATATTTTAATCACAAATTATACATACACTAAGGCTATGAAGTGTTATAATAATGTTTATTAACTAAACATTATATGGGCATCGTAAAAGTTATGAATAATTAATTCATAACTAAAAATTAAAATCAGTTATGAATAACTGAAAATATTACGGGAAAGAAGGGGTTTCTAGGATAGCCTATTAAGGGGAATTCTTTCAAAAATTAGAGGGTTCTTTTTTTTGGTTATGGGTTGGTTACAGGGGAAGGGTAGAATTTTCTTTTTTGAACAGTCATATTGTAAAAAAGTGTTGAGTCTTTGAACTTGGTTTCAGGCATTAATCGAATGGAGATGATATAGATGATCTTTGAATTATTATGTTTTTGTTCAGATTATAATTGGAATTTGAGCCATTATAGTTACTTATTAATGTCTATTTTGTTATGATAGACTGTGGTGTGATTGAATGACAAAACTGTGTTTTTTTGTAATTTAATCATGTCAAGAAAGAGAAGTCCTCTGTTAATTTTTAATCTAGATGTTATGTGTGGGTGTTGGTAAGTGGAATTTGTTTCAATTATCTTCATTCACTTTATGTGTAATCAACTTGTTGCATCTGTAGTAGAGTTATGGGTAAATGTCAATTCCTTTATTGCTTTCTGGTGAAAAGCATATCAATATTTTATTCACTGAATATCTTTCAAAGGAGTTGTACCTCTATAAAACTCAAAGGGAAGTGATTACCAGACACTTACCCAAATGTCATGGATTATTTGTCTCTAAGAAAGGGCGATAGAGTTAAGCTTGTGACCATTTGTGAAGGAGACAAATATGTTCACTAAAACACACACACACACACACACACACACACACACACACACACACACACACACACACACACACACACACACACACACATGCCTGAAAATAAACAAAAGGATCCTTGTCTTGTCGGACTATCAACCTGTCCAAATTATTGAAAGGTTCTGACGCA
Organism: Thuja plicata; assembly: GCA_018584345.1. Lineage (NCBI taxonomy): Eukaryota > Viridiplantae > Streptophyta > Pinopsida > Cupressales > Cupressaceae > Thuja > Thuja plicata. Next base: position 410,120 of record MU228351.1, on the reverse strand, counting down.
CAATCTACTAGGTCATTCAGAACAAAATCACACTCAAATTTAGTATGATTGTTGTCCAATTCCTTTCCATGTATTCTCCTTATAATAGTGAAGATTTTATTCTCCTTAGCACCTTTATTCTACAATGGTACTTAATATGGTAGATGTTATCCAATCTCTCTAGGTTTTCAATGTTAAAGCTACCCTAGTAGAGGTTTTTAGCTCCTAAATTATAAATACTAAAGCTATCCCACACCAACTCTTAAAAAAGGTAAGGGTTTGTATTAGGTGAGAATTTAGTGAATGAAAACTCTGTTCTAAGCAATGGGATGAAGGAGATCCTCAATAGTAAGATCAATGAGATTAATTTGCACACCTGATTGACACAATAAAAAAATAGCTTTTAGTTTTAAAATTTGGGTTTAATAGGCTCTTTCCTGAATCTTAACCTGTTTGTTTTCATTTGTAACAAGGACCATAGGTACCTACAATCTATATATCAAAATAGTCATGGTTTTTAAATATCATGATATTTAACCAGAGGTAGGCTTGTAGAAACCATAAAGATGTTCTCCATTATCAAATTAGTCATGGTTTGTATGTATCATAGATATATTACTAGAGGTAGACCTCAAAATATCAGTAGAACCCACGTAGATGATATCCATAATGAAACATTTTGAACTTTATTCAACTTTGGAATATGCTAAGAAAGTACCATAAGTAAGAATGTGCAATAATACAAATATATAATGTTTAAGAAAACAATTAGCAAATCAACTGAGCAAACAAACACACTATCATGGGTCGTACAAAACAATGCACCATCAAATAGATCCAACAAAGCCCATTATCTGCAATTTGGCCTATATACACACATATTGATCAATTTTTCCAAATGAGTACCCACAATGTGATACCAAAACAAGTAAGAGGATTGTTGGTATACCTATGTTTGATTCCTCTTCTTGTTCCTTGAACTTCTTGTTATAAGACCTGACACATATTTCAGGGCTCCCATAACTTCAACTTCCCAAAAAATTATCTCTTGAACTTCTCAAAATAAAGGATTTCTATTATTGTCATCTTGTTTATTTATATTTCACATCTTTACATCTTTACAAACTTAACCTAATGTTTTTTGTATTGTTTCCTTCATGTGCAGTTCATTTTCTATTTTCTACAAGCTTACTAGCTATTTGACAGCCTCATGATTTGTTTGGATTCCTTAAGATTCAATTCAATTTCACTTTTCTATTCTCTCTATACTATCATTGTTGTTCAATTCATTTCTAGGTATCTTGTTCATGTGTATTTCACATCCTTATATCCTTACAAATTTAACTTACTATTTTTTGTATTATTTCCCTCATGTTCATTGTAGCCTTACTATTTGTTTCACAACCTCACCATTTGTTTGTATTCCTTGACATTTAATTAACTATCACTATTCTATTCTCTCTACATTATCCTTCTTGTTCAATTCATTTTAAGGTATCTATCCTTTCTATTATTGTATTATTGTTAACATGAAACATTATGTAGATGACTATGGATAACTTACTATGATCCATTCCAGATAAAGGACATGGACACAGATCAACACCAACATTAGTAACCTAGATCAACACTACCAGATTGTCAACAATTATGAATATGATAGGGACAACTATTACAATGCCCATCACAAACTAACTAATCTAGGTCTTCTTGCAACCTACTCTAAATTTTTTGTTGATGAAGATATCATAGCATATATCTGCGAATCTTCCCTTGCACCTCACATATTGAATCCCCACAGACAATGGCTAGTGGAAATCCCATATCCATGAATTTGAGCACATCAAGAATGGATTCTGATCTATTGTAATATGTTGACCAATTCTTTGTCACTCCATATCCCTGTGATGATCCTGTCTTCCTTACCACATCTTGTTTCTATTCTAAACTATTCAAGGTCATTCTTGAATCGTGGTAGACCAATTATCTACACATACATTTCTTAGAAAACTATGGTCCACAACTCAAAGAATGCTCAGAAAATATTTCATGGAAAAAAAACCTTCAAAGATTGGTCACCAACCATATCCCATCTTAGGTTTTTACTAAGGTCTATATTAAAATTGAAACTGCTTTCTTTCCTACTACACCTTGTCATGTCTACACTCAAAACATTATGCGTAAAGAATCCAAACTAGCTACACCGCCTCATCTATTTGACTTGGAAGGTTTAAAACATGAATCACTACCAATGTAATTATTACTATTTTTCATCCTATTGAACTCTCTACACCTTATAGTATTAGGGAATTATACTTCTTCTGTTCAAACATCACTGATATATTACACCATATTCTCCTACAATCTAAAAATGTACAAAATTTTATCATTCAAGAATCACTATTAATATTGATCAGCAAGCATCAATCTACATAATGTCAAGGTTAGTTGGTTCCATTTAATTTTGACATAGTTTAAAGTATACTACTTTTTGATGCTCACATAACAAATTCAAATTTTTTTAATTTTTGATTCTCTTAACAATTTATCTTTAAATTCTCAATGTCATATTGTTGTTATTTACTACATATGATCAATTCAGATCATTTGAAGGACCCAACACCAAATAAAAGAGCATCAAATAGGTTGCCCCCCATAAAAGAGGTGTCAACTTCCCTCCATACCCTAATACCTCACCTCTCGCTTTTAGAAATTTGCAGCATGTTGAAAGCAATCCAGAACATGTTCAAAGTAATCCACGAACTGTAACACTATCACAAGATGATACTATAGTAGTGAGAGCACATAAAGTTATGAATCCATAGAAGCTATGGTCTGTAGCCGACATGGAAGGGGCACTCAATGATATTGAGGATAACAACATGTTGATAAGGGAAACATCAAAGAAATGGGTTATTCCAGAAACCACTCTATTTAAATGGTTGGGTGATCTCACAAAATCCTCTAAGAAAGGTCTCCCAACCATCCTCACCCCTGAAGAAGAACACAATATTGTTGAGTGGTGCCAAGAGATGGTTACAGTGGTTCATGGGCTGGAAATTGTGAACTTGAGGGCAGCTATGACTCAGATATGTGAGAGAAGACCCAACCCTTTCAAGGATGACATGCTAGAGAAGACTTGGCGGTCAAGGTTTAAGGCCTGCCATTCGGAATCAACATTGTGAACAATAGAAGGCCTCGACAAAGACAAGGCACTCAATCTAAGACCAATTATTGTATGTTCTTTCTATGACACTTTGTCAAAAGAATATTCTACAAATCCATATGGACCTTCTCACATATGAAATTATGACAAAACATGTGTGCATGTAGGAAGAAATAGGGCTATGAGGGTTCTTTCTAGAAGAGGAAGATGGAACATGTAATACATAATTCCCAAGAGTCATGAATGGATCATCATTCTTTATTATGTTAATACTTTTAGGCAAACCATTTTGGGCTTCTACTTGTTCAAAGGAAATAAGCACATGTAGAATTACATAGAAAAATGTGAACCTGGAGATTGTATGACAACCCAATCACATGTGTGGATGACCAAGTAACTATTCATTAATTGGCTGCACCACTTTTCTCACTATGTTCCAGAGGGTATTTCACCAACCAACATGCACTTGCTCATATTTGGTGGCCATGGCACACATTTTTCAGTCACAACCATCTAAGAGGCACACATGTTAGGTATCGACCTACTCACATTGTAGTCTCACACCTCTCATAAACTACAACCCCTAGATGTGAGTGTATTTTCTCCATTCAACTAAAAATGAGCAACATGGTTGGCAAAGTTTCTAAATATTGAAATCATGAGGGCAAGACTAGGAGAATTAGGTATCAAGTATTTGGTAAGTGCATTGACTATATGTAACATTGCAACAAGATTCAAAAGGATCAGGATATGGCCCCTCAATCTTGATGTGCTTGTGGAGGACATGGAACCCACCAATGCATTTCAAATTAATGGCAGAAAAGATGTATGTGCAGTGTCAAACATGCTAAGCCTCTCTAGAGTTGATACATCAATTGAAGATGTAGTAGAAAACATAGCTCAAATTCATCATTCCGATTTTAATTCATGAGTGGAGTGTGATCAATCAATAGAGAATGAAATAGAAATCCTTGGCATGCCATTTAATCGAATACCACCCTTATGGTTGGTAGATGGCACTATGAATCTAGGTGTGGGCTTGCAAAGGTAAGAAGAAGATGGATCTCTTTCACTTTCCCTTCACCACCTATCGCTATCATGTCATAAGTTGTGCATTAATATGTGCATTGTGGGATATCAAATAGTGTTATAGATGCAAACCTATCACAAGAAATATGTGAAGATGGTAATGAGGAAGATAAAATCCTACTATCACAAGTAAGTGAGATACTGGGTTCTCAACAACAAACATTGTTGACCAAATTCTTAAAGTTTCTCATTCACCTTGTAAACCAAAAACATGGCAGGGGGGCTAATAATGTGATTTTATCAAGTCGACAGTCCCAATTATTAACCTCTGATGATTGCATGAAGATCCTAATGGAGCAGGAGTTGAGAAAGAAAGAATTAGAGGGCATCAAAGAAAGAGCAGATCAAATAAAATAACGTTGCATGTATATTGACAAAGGAAAAGAAGGACAAGGAGAGAAAATAAAAGGAAATTTTTCATAAGGAGAATGAAAGGTTTAAAGAAGAAGAGAAGAATAAAAAGGAGGAAAGAGAAAAGTGAGAGAAGGCATCTGAGGAAGTTGAGGCAGATGAAAGGAGTCTTCCAGAGTAGAGCTGAGATTTGACTAGAAAGAAGATGTTAAACAATCCATCCACTCCATCCACTCCATTTCTTAAAGGACATGGAATTATATGAGATATGATCAACATAAACATCCCAAACTTTTCAACAACTTGTAATTATCCACCTAGTTCACCACCTATTACTTTTCCTATTATGGACAACTACCTTGTAGTGATCCCACCATTTTCTACCAACACTGGATATGAAAACACAATTCAAAGTGGAGTTAGTGTTAGTTAACAAATAGCAAGGGACGGGAACATGGTTCCCCTTGCAGCCTCAAGGACATCTCCCACCTCACCATCTACTTGTTTTACTCCTTGGTTAGCTGAATTTAGGATGGTTTTTCTTTCTTGTTTACAGTACCAGGTACATGGACCTATGGAAAATGTGTTACAGATATATGGAACTGACATAATTTTTATTTCCAAGAATGTTCATTTTGTAAAACTTATATATTAATGCAATCTACAACATTTAATATGATGATTGAGAAAAGATGTTAACAACTATATTGACTATATTTGAATGCAAGAAGTCTAATTTTCATAATTTTGAAGGAATATGTTTTTGATGTACATATTTGGGGGGAGGAGCAATAACATGCACATCCTATCTTTTGGGGGTGGACATGGTAGATATTTTTTTAATAGGCCACCTAGCTCACTAAGTTGGCAACCCCAAATAAAAATTTATTAGCTAAGCTTGGCGATTTGCCACATCATCTGACCCCTTTCGTCCAATGTATCCAAAAACAACTATTTTGGTCCATTGATGGGGACATGCATAGGCCCACAGCCATAACATGCACACCCTAACATCTAAAGTGGACATGGTGACATTCCACCACATGGCCACCCTATACACCAACATCATTGCCATTACTTACTGCCTACAAATTACACTTGAACAAGTAGTGGCATTTACTAAGCATCACCTCTCCTTACTTCTACCTGTCAAGTTGCTTAAATTGATGAAAATAAAATTCAACATAACTGACTCCTTGTAGATTAGGCCATGTTTCATTCCTATCTATTTCCCCCATTTTAGTGTATTTGATTGTTTTGGGACCAAAACATATTCATCTAAGGTCTCTACAAGTATTCGAGACCATGTTTTGAATACAACAAGGACACTTTACCATTTGAATACCTTTATACTCGTGAATTATGTTTCACACTCCATTCAATCTGAATGTTATAATGTAACATAATTCATGACTAAAAAGGTTTGAAACAACATTGTATCCTTATTCTATATGATATTGACACTCTCTATAAGTATGTTTGGCATAAATGTTGGCAGAAGGTGTAAACAAATCATACCGAAATGTTGAAAGCAATCCTGACGGGAATATAGTTACTCCCTTGAAATATGATCTTTTCTAAATTGATTTCAACTGTATGGGGATGTAAAATAGTTGGTAAGGGTTCAAAATTATTAACACAGTGGATGAAAGGGACTAGGACAAATGGAAAATCCCCAAGTGAACAAGGAAATTTTGATTTGGGGTTTCCAACTCAACTATCTAGGTGCTCGATTAGAAAAGTGGGAGAAAATTTAACTTGTGCAAGTTACTTCTATTCACTTGAATTTACCTAGACGAACACATTAAATTTTTTTAAATCTCTTTACAATAAAGTATGTTACTAAGATACACAATTATTAATTACTATAATACTGACATTATGCAACAACATGTTGAAACATTATAATGTATGGTCATAGAAATGAATGAATTAGAAGTGCTAAACTCTAGTAGAGTAGACAAATTAACATCAAACTAAAGGCCTTCTCATTTGCACATATAGTAACATGAATTACAATATATACTTGATAGAAAAAGAACTGAAATTTGCACAAAAGTGAACAAGTGCTTAGAAAAGATCATCAAGTGATTAAAGAAATGAATATAATTAACAAGGGAGAGCCAATTCACTATAGGAAATAATGAGTACATGAAATAATCATACAAATTACCATGAGGCTAAAATGATATAAAATTTCTAGAAACAAGGTAGAGCAATACATTTATTTGACATAAGGTTGACCAATAAATATACAAGTACATGCAAATAGATGAAGGGTACTCCCCTTACTCAACCAAACACCCACACCACAACAAGGAAATAAACAAAAAATTTCAAGGAAATAACAGTGGCAAGAACATAAACACTTATTTTCTTTTATCTTTAATGAAATGACATTACAATAATAAAAAAATAACAAGCTACAACTACATGGGAATTTTCATTATAAAAACATTTGCAAGGCAGAGCCACAATTAACACTTTTGGAATTGAACCCTAAAATCCCCCTTCAACTTTATATAGGTAGCACAATTAACCACCTTATAATATTCTATAAGGTGAAATTTTCCCATTTTGAAGCCCAACGGTTCAATTCCCACCTTAAGTTATTTTTTTCTCTCTCTTCCCTTTGTATTGAAAGTTGAGTTCCGATGGCACAACTTTTGAAAACCATAACTTGTGAACCATTGAGTCGATTGGCTATTATATCCCCATTTTAGAAACCTCTCAAAGTGCTCTACAATCTTGGACTCAAGAGGTACTAGCTGGTCAAATTTTGGCCCCTCTTTTAGAGCCTCTAAATCCTTCAAAATTGAGCTTAAATTTTTTGTAGTACACTACCAAAATAGAAAATTTGACATCTTCAAAACCAGACTTGATCTTGCCATGAAACTTTATCGGTTGGTATTGATGAACTATAACTGATTGAATGTTTGAAGATGATAATTTGATGATCACCGAGATACAAAAGTGAATGCAAGACATTAAATTAGTTAATGTATTACATTGTCATTGATGTCAACTTGATATGGTTTGATTGCTCATACACATATTGTCATAACCTTGAAGATCTGAAGAGACAAATTTTATGTGGTCTATAAAACTTAAAAGGTCTGTATACACCGAGTGATAGTGAACACCGACAGGCAGTGCACACCGATGAACATTGAACACTGAGAAGTTCACAGTGTATACCGAGCACCACAGTAACTAAGTAAATGTTACCGAGCAAGAGCTAATTACCAAGCATAATTGGAGTTGATGACCGAGCATAACTAAAGTTAAAGAATGACAAAACTACTTAGCTAACATAGCTATATTTAGGGATTGGTTGATTGATTTCTTTATTTTCAATGATCACTTAAACTAAAGAAAGGAAAGAGATTTAAAGAAAGTTTTATTCACAATTATTAAGGAGAGATTTGCAGAATAAAACTAAAGCAGAGCTTTACGGGATAAAGAAAATGCATGGCAAGTTTTACGGATCAAGAAGAGATCTACGACAAAAACAAGGAGATTGAGCATCTAATCATGTCTATATAAAGAGACAAGGAATTCATTAGTAAAAAAAAGGAATGTTGAATATATTCTGGTGAAGATAGAATTCTTCATGCAGATTTGATCATACAAGCTAAAGAACAAAGCCAAGGAATTCTGCAGACACCAAGCAACAGAGGACAAAGCATTCATCGAGTAGAACAAAGAATGAAAGAAAAGGAACTGAAGTGTATATTGACCAGAGAGGTATTATTGGACTAACAATAGATCTGAATATTTTCAAGTTAAAGTTGTATTTTGAACAGATCATTTATTGTATCAGTTTAACCATTATTTCAAAAATTCTCTTAACCGATTAGGATTTAACAGTCCTTATTGTATTGAGATACTCAAGAGTATCAAAAGGTTTTCTTGTTGACAACATAGTGAGTGCCAGGTCAAAAGATAAATTGTTGGTTTTAAATCCTCTAACAAGGTCACACTTAACAATGTGTATTGTAACCTTAAACAAGGTTGGCTCTTCACCAAGCTCACTTCAGAAGAGTGAAAATATTTTGGGTTATTGGTCCCAGGTGGTTTTTCCCATATTGGGTTTCCATGTTAAAATCTATTTGTCAAATGTGTATATATTTTATTGTATTGATATTTTTCTTTACACATTATTGAAACTGGATTGGTCTGTTAACTCTAAGTTTATTTGCTGCTACTTGGTAAAGTCTAGAAAAGATAAACAATATATCTTATCGAGTAGTTTATATTTGTTAAAGTTATTTATGGCATACATCTTGATGAAATTTGGGACTGTAAGATAACTTAGGGTATTATATTTGAGAGATAATTTTTTGGTTGAATCTTTGGAATAATTATTAAGGCCACTGATTCACCCCCCCCCCTCTCAGCTATTCTAACAATTGGTATCGGAGCTTTGGTGCTTGGAAGAAAAGTTTAAAGGGACTTAAGCTAAAGATCACAAGATGAGTAAAAGGGATGTGCCTAAGTTGAACAAATAAAATTTGCATCATGGAAAAGCAGGATAAGACTTCATCTATTAGGTATTGGAAATGATATCACACAACACTTGGATACTGAATATGTTGCACCTATTAGACCTCTGAATTTTGATCAATTATGAGAGAAACATGAACATAATTATGTGATGATTGAACTTGCTTCTTCACTAACCGATGCTGAACTTGAAGATGTGAAATCACGCACCTCTGCAAAGAAAATGTGGGAAAAACTCCAGCTAGTACATGGAGGAGATGTAAATGTGTTGAGAGCTAAAGCTGAAAGCCTAAGAGGAAAGTTTGATGGCCTGAGAATGAAAGGAGAGAACATCACTCGGTACAGTAACATAATCAAAGAAGTTGTTAATTCTATTTGTGGAGTAGGAGGAGTACTTGATGAAGAAACAATTGTAAGTAAAATTCTAAGAACCTTACTACCTATTTATGCTATTAGAGTATCTGCAATTCAAGAAATGAGAGCATTAGCAAATAACAATGTTACTCTTGATATTTTAATTGGTAGACTTATTTAATTTTAGATGAACAACTATGACAACAATGTATTACCTACTATTGAGTCTGCATTCAAGTCTTCTCTAAAAATAAGCAAATCTAGTAACAAACACACTATGAGAAATGATAGTGACAGTGATAGTGACGAGCAAGAACTTGATGAACTTGAAGCACTAATGGCTAGGAGATTACATAGAGGTAAAGGAAGATATAAAGGCAAACTACCATTGGTATGTTTTAATTGCAAAGAAATTGGACATTTTGCTGCTAGATGCCCTAACAAGAGAAAGGATGAAAGAAACAATGACAAATCTTATGAAAATAAGTATGACAAAAGTGATGGCTGAGACTACATAAGCAACCGACACTCTGACAGAAGAGATAACCGAGATTACAAGGACAAAGAAAAGAAGGCTTGTTACCTGGTTGAGAACAAAGCTGAAAATCCTGACACTGATTCTGATCAAGATATTGAAGTAGTATTTATGCTATTAAGGATGATTCAGATGAAGAAGAAAGGTATGTTAAAACAACAATCATATCTAAAATTAGGAAAAATGATATCTGGATTATTGATAGTGGTTGTACTCATCACATAACTAGAGATAAAGAAAAGTTTGAAACTTTTGAATATTATAATGGTGGATCAGTTAGGATGGGTAATGACTCACCTTGCCCAGTTGAAGAAAAAGGAACCATCATGTTGAATAATCTGATCAGATGTGAAAATGCATATTGGGTGAAAGGACTTAACTATAAGCTATTGAGTGTTTCACAGCTGAACAACATAGGACACCGAGTTGCATTTGAGAACAAAAAGGAAATGATTTATAATAGAACAAGAAAGTTGATCGGTACTGGTGAACAAACAAAAGGTAATATATTCTACCTTGATAAAGTTAATACCATGTGTGTATTGGCTAGAAATGAAGACATTTGGTTGTGGCATAAAAGGTTATGTTATGTGAATTTTGACAACATGGTTAAGATAAGAAAGAAAAGAAAAGTGAGAGGCTTACTGAGTATTTCAAAGCCCAACCATGTTATGTGCAAGAATTGTCAAATACGAAAAATGACAAAGTCTAGTTTCAAGAGAAAAAAATACACGTTAATGCTATTCTAGAGTTAGTCCATACTGACTTATGTGGACCAATGAGAACAAAGAGCTATTATGGTGATAGATACTTTATTATATTTGTTGATGACTATTTTAGGATGATGACTATCATGTTCTTAAAAGAGAAATCTGAAGAATTTAAGATGTTCAAATGGTATAAAGCTAAATTTGAAAAACAAAGTGGAAAAGAACTAAAATGTTTAAGATCACATAAAGGAGGAGAATTTATTTATGATGAATTCACTAACTTTTGTAATGAGCATGGGATTACAAGACAAGTTTCTGCACCAAGAACACCATAGCACAATGGGATTGTTGAAAGGAGGAATAGATCAATTGTTGATTATGCCAAAACAATGATGATTGAAAAAGTCATCACAAAAACATTCTGGAGAGAAGCTGTAAGTACTACTGTCTATACATTGAACCAAGTTCAATTGAAGAAAGACACAAATAAGAAACCTTATGACCTATGGTATGGATACACATCAATTGTGAGTTACTTTAAAAATTTTGGAAGTCAATGCTATATACTGAAAGATGATAGAAATGAGAAACTTGACTCTAAAAGTGATGAAGGAATATTTCTAGGATATTCTATTAAAATCAAAGCTTATAAATGTCTGAACAAATCTTCTAACAAAATCATTAAAAGTGCAAATTTTATAGTGGATGTTGCTAAGAAAAATGACGAGGAAAGAAGAAAGGAACCTAAAGATTACAACATATTTGTCTACATAGAAAAACCTGACATCTTTCCCGAGTGATAGAACAATGCAACTGAGCAATAGGCTGCACACACTGAGAAACAGGAAAATGCTCACAATGTTGAACCGAGTGATGAAGATCAACATGAAGATCAAAATGGAGAACAAAGATCTGAACCTGTACTTGTTGAATATGTCAAAAGACACCATCCATAGGACCAAATCATTGGGGACAAAAGAGAAGGAATGAGAACAAGAAGTAAGTCACTTAACAATAGATGTTTGATTTGTGATTTTGAGCCTAAATATGTTAATGCTGCACTTGAGTATCAAGAATGGGTTAGTGAAATAAATGAAGAGATTGAACAGATTGAGAAGAATAAAACATGGACATGAGTACCTAGACCAAGTGACAAAAATTTCATTGGTACAAAATGGATTTTCAGAAACAAACTGAATGAGAATGGAGAAGTCACAAGGAACAAAGCAAGACTGGTATGCAAAGGGTATGCACAATAAGAAGGTATTAACTATGGAGAAACCTTTGCACCCATTCCTAGAATATAAGGAGTAAGAATTCTACTTGCTTATGTTGATGATATCATATTTGGAGGTAATGATATGCTATGAAAGTCATTTTATAATGAAATGAGTAAATAATTTGAAATGTTAATGTTTGGAGAGATCAAATTTTTTCTTGGCCTACAGATTCTACAACATGATGAAGGCATCTACATCACACAATCCAAATACACCAAAGAAGTTATGAAGATATTCAAGATTGAGGACTCAAAACCAGTTGGAACACCTATGGAAACCGGATGCAAATTGACAAAGGAAGACAAGAAAATTGAGGTAAATCATACTGTATACAGATCTATAATTGGTAAACTAATGTATGTTGTACACACTAGACATGATATAGCACATGCAGTTGGTATAGTTGCAAGATTCTATGCTAATCCTAAGGAATCACACATGACTAATGTTAAAATAATTTTGAGATATCTGAAGAATACTAAAGACTATGGTTTGTGGTATAATAAAGAAGGAAAATTTGAGCTACAAGTTTATACTGATGTTGATTGGGCTAGAAACATAGATGATAGAAAGAGCACTACTGGAGGAGCATTCTTTATGGGTGACAGACTTGTCACATGGATAAGTAAAAAAGAAAGGATGCGTATCTCAATCAACTACAGAAGTAGAATATGTAGTTGCTGGTGCTACAAATTGCTCTAACATTGCATGGATCAAGAAATTGTTGAAAGGTATGAATGAGGAAATTCTTGACCCAGTAATTATCTATTGTGATCATACAAGTGCTATAAACATTTCAAAGAACCCTGTGATGCATGCTACGACAAAGCATATAGATATTAAGTATCATTACTTGAGGGAACAAGTACAAGAGAAATAGGTGATACTAGAATATGTACAATCCAAAGAACAACTAGCAGACATATTCACAAAACCATTGCCAAAAGATACATTTGAGTACCTGAGGAATAGACTAGGGGTTCGTCCCTTGTCTACTGGTTACTAAGCTGACTTGGAGGCTGCATCAGCCTATGCATTATCATAAGATTAATCCTGTTGATGCAAGCTCAGACATGGACTGAAATGATAAATCAGTACACTAAAGGTACTTATTTAAGACACATACCAGAGATATTGTTGGCTACTACATAGCTGTAAATATTTTTTTGGCATTGTTGTCAAAGGTAAAGAGATATTCAATAAAATATCCATCAGGGATAAAATATCCATCAAAGGGAGAGAATTGGAGAAATATTCAATGAAATAACCATCCATCAAAGGGAGAGAATTGGATAAATTTAACACTTCATATCTATGCAAAAAAAGGGAGAAGAGATTCTACAAGAAAGGGAGAGATAAAATCAGAAGAGAAAATTGCTACACCTATCCATTGAAGGGAATGAAGAAAGGGAGAACACATAGCAGAATCAAATCTGAGCTAGAAGATCTTACCAAGACTCATATATGTGAATTGGTTACAGAACAATAAGTTTGGTATGTTATGGCATATTTCATATTGTGTTGCCATCAATGCCAAAGGGAGAGATTGATGAATTATAACTGATTGAATGTTTGAAGATGATAATTTGATGATCACCGAGATGCAAAAGTGAATGCAAGACATTAAATCAGTTAATGTATTGTATTTTCATTGATGTCAAATTGATATGGTTTGATTTCTCATACACATATTGTCATAACCTTGAAGATATGAAGAGACAAAGTTTATGTGGTCGGTAAAACTTAAAAGGTATGTATACACCAAGTGACAGTAAACACCGATGGACAATGCACACCGACGGACAGTGTACACCGATGGACAATGAATACCGAGTAGTTCACAGTGTATATCGAGCATCGTAGTAACCAAGCAAATGTTACTGAGCAAGAGCTAATTACCGAGCATAACTGGAGTTGATGATCGAGAAGAACTGAAGTTAAAGAATGACAAAACTACTTAGTTGGCTGAGCTATATTTAGGGTTTGACTGATTGATTTCTTTATTTTCAACGATCAGTTAAACTAAAGAAAGGAAAGAGAATTAAAGTACATTTTATTCATAGTTATCAAGGAGAGATTTGCAGAATAAAGCTAAAGCAGAGCTTTATGGGATAAAGTAAATGCATGACGAGTTTTACAGATCAAGAAGAGATCTACGACAAAAACAAAGAGATTGAGTGGCTAATCATGTCTATATAAAGAGATAAGGAATTCATTAGTAAAAAAAAGGAATGTTGAATATATTCTCATGAAGATAGAATTCTTCATGCAGATCTAATCATACAGGCTAAATAAAAGAGCCAAGGAATTATGCAGACACCGAGCAATAGAGGACAAAGCATTCATCAAGAAGAAAAAAAAATGAAAGCAAAGGAATTGAAGTATCTATTATTGGACTAATAATAGATCTGAACATTTGCAAGTTAAAGTTGTATTTTGAACAGATCATTAACTGTATCAATTTAACCATTGATTCAGAAAATCTCTTAACCGAGTGGGATTTAACAGTCCTTACTGTATTGAGATACTCAAGAGTACCAAAAGGTATTCTTGTTGACAACATAGTGAGTGCTAGGTCAAAATATAAACTATTGATTTTAAATCCTCTAACAAGTTCGCACTTAACAGTGTGTATTTTAACCTTTAACACGGTTGGCTCTTCACCGAGCTCACTTCAGAAGAGTGAAAATATTTTGGGTTACCAGTCCCAGGTGGTTTTTCCCATATTGGGTTTCCACATTAAAACTATTTGTCAAATGTGTATATATTTCATTGCATTGATATTTTTATTTACACATATTGAAACTAGATTGGTCGGTTAACTCTAAGTTTATTTGTTGCTACTCGGTAAAGTCTAGAAAAGATAAAAAAGTATATCTTACTGAGCAGTTTATATTTGTTAAAGTTATTTATGGCATACATCTTGATGAAATTTGGGACTATAAGATAGCTGAGGGTATTATATTTGAGAGATAAGTTTTTGGTTGAATCTTTGGAATAATTATTAAGGCCACTGATTCACCCCCCCCCTCTCAGTTATTCTAACATGTATATATATACAAAATGAACCTCAAGGGAAGTAAATGGAACAATCCATTCTCAAATGAACAACCTACTAAAAATAGTAATCTTGCCAAAATAGTAACTCTTCCCTAAGATAGCCCTTATTGAAAAACTAGACAATATTTTTTGGGTGATGTAAGATTTCTCTTACACCTCGGATGATCCTGCATCAGACACCCTAGGTAATTTGAGAAGTGACCTTGTCACATCTTAGGTGTTCAAAGGAAAACCAAGGTGGTCAACCTCTTCCTTTGATAGCCATGATGAACCTTCAACAGGTCATCTCTTCTATTTGACCAAGTACTCTTTATATTTCCTATTTATTGTGCTTATACCCACATGACCATCCAGGAAATCCTTTATCTCTTCTATAGTTGAAGTTGGTGTTGGAATATTCCACTATACTTTGGCTATTTTATCACTCATATTTTCTTCATGATACCATGTCAAATATGAAATATTAAACACATGTAAAATATTGAGTTCACTGGGCAATTCTACTTCATAATCTTTTCTTGAATCATGCTTCTTCAGAATTTTGCATGGTATGAATTTCTTCATCTTCAACTTGTTGTATGTTCCTACTAGAAATCTCTATCCTTTCTCAAATGAACCATAAATTTATCTTCAATCTAAAATTCCTTATGTCTCTTTTTTTGTAACTGCCTTAGCCTTGTATTCAAATTTTTCCTTTGGTAAAATCAAATCCCACCCCTTCGGTTTATCTCCAACTTAACATCTCATCAAATTTACCAAACTCCTATTCACCATGTCTGTCTGTCCATCAATCTGTAGATGGTGTGTTGAGATGAAATTCAAATATGTCTTTAGCATGATTTACTAGTGCTCCTATTGACAAAATTATTGTATTCAAATTATTCCTTTGGTAAAATCAAACCCCACCCCTTTGGTTTATCTCCAACTTAACATCTCAACAAATTTCCCAAACTCCTATTCACCACTTTTGTCTATCCATCAGTCCACGGATGGTGTGTTGAGATGAACTTCAAATATGTCTTTAGCTTCTTCCATAATGCCCTCCAAATGTACCCAACAAACTTAGTGTCTTGATATGAAACTATGCTTTTGGGAAGATCATGTAGTCTCACCACTTCCCCGAAAAATAGTTCTTCCACATTAACAACATCATTAGTCTTCCTACAAGGAATGAAGTGTGCCATCTTTGAGAACCTGTCTACCACCACAAAAATGGAATCATGCCCTCTTGGAGTCCTTGGTAAACCAAGAATAAATTCCATATTAATATCCTCCCATGACCTCTCTGGTATAGGAATAGTTGATATAACCCTGTATTATCCCTGGTTCCTTTTTCCATCTGACATATTCTACAACTCTGCACAAAATTCTTAACATCTTGTTGCAATTATGGCCAATAATAATGCTCACTAACCAGGGTAATGGTTTTATCTTGACCAAAGTGTCCAGCCAATCCTCCACTATATTTCTCTTTGATTACATTATCCCCAATGGAACTATTTGGAATGCATAACTGGTTACCTCTGAATAACATTCCATCTTGGATTATAAAATCCAACCATCTGGTCCTATCTATAGTAACAGGTTCTATGCGAGATCTCTGGGCCTCACCAAAATTAGGATCCTCAAGATACAAACTCTTGTGTTCCTGGAACCCAACAACTTCAATCTGCATCTCTGTCAACAAATTCTACCTCCTCCTCAGGGCATCTACAACCCTATTAGACTTACCGGTTATGTGCTCCAAGATAAAAGTGTAATTCTACAAAAACTTGACCCATTATAAATGCCTTTGATTCAACCTTCCTTGGTTATTCAAATACTGTAAAGCTTAATGATGAGTAAACAAAACAAACTCTTTAAGAAAAATATAATGTCTCCACTTCCTCAACGCTTGAACTATAGCATAAAACTCTTGATCATAAACATAATATTTTCTTTTGGCATCTTTCAAATTCTCACTAAAATAAGCAATGGGTTTACCTTCCTAACTCAAAACAACTCCAATGACATTGCCACTAGCATCATAGTGTAATCAGGGTTTCAGGATCAAGGAATAACCTGTAATAACATCAAAAATCTCACCACACAGAGATCTATTAGTACAGATTAGTACAAAACCTCAAATAATCAAAAGAGGAATGAACACAATGAAATGCATAAATGTTTAAGAAACTAAATAACTTTATAACAACATATGAAAACCATCAAATATCCTCCTCTATTTTTCTCCTTCTCTATGCAACGTGGGCTCTCAAAAATGAGTGCTTGATGTGCCAACATAAGAATTTGAATTTTGTGTGGTTAACAAATTAAGAGAATTAGCTCTATATTTATAAGGTTTTGGGATTCCAATCAAGATTCCATGATTGGTGGGACTGATTTCCTATGATTGAAGAGTTCAACTCAGAGTGAGTGAGAGTTCACTCAATTGATTGTTTGTCAACATAATAGACTAATCTGTTGAGAGGATAGATTGAAGAGTTGACTGAATTGATTGGAGAGTTAACTGATGACATGGAATAGAAGACTACATAGATTATGTAGATAACTGAATTGATTGACGAGTCAGGGAAAGATGATTGACAAGTTAACTGAAACTCATATGAGTTAGAATTTAGAAGGATAAATATGATTAAATAAATAAAATAATTTATTTATTTGCACATGTGAGGATATATAAATAAATAATTACTAATTTATTTATTTTTAGAGGAATAATTAATTTAATTAAATAAATATTATTTATTTAATCATAAGTGGGAAATTGATTTAATTATTACACAAATGTAATAATAAGAAGGAAGTATTAATTAAATAATATGATTATTTAATTAAATATAATTGAATAATGTTAATTATTTAATTACTTTATAGATGAATAATTGATTAGACGCCTTAATAATTAAGTAATTAATTAAAATCACTTAATTATGAAATTATAGGGAAATGTCAATTTTGAATTCATAATATAGTAAAAAGACACAAATTGATTAAATAATAAATTTTATTTAATAATTGAAGAGGAATGTTAGTAATGTCACCGTGTTAGAGAAATAGGCCATTTTTTAGTGTCTACATTTTGCCCCTCTTTGATATAATGCATTTTCAAGCGTTATTTCAAAGAATATTTGATAAAAATATGCCCTGGTATCCCCTTGTGAAAAAGCGTCAGTAACTAGTTATTATGGTGCCCCCCCTCAAGAAAATGATTGAAAAATATGATGGAGGACTCATTTGTTTGATATCGTGACCAAGATCATAACTCAAATTATGAATTGGAAAATAGGTGTCATACACAAGAGTTATGAACTCGGGAAGGTGGAAAACATCGCGACCAATAGAAGTGCAAGGTATGCACATCCATTGAGGTGGGTTGCGAGGGTATAAATAGGCCTATGTAGGTCATTTTCAAAGTCATTGTACACATTTGTCATTTGGAGAACTACGTGGAAGAGTTGTTTCTGAGTGTTTTAGGAGTGATGACGAGATAAAAGGATGGAGTACACATCGGTGATCATGTCAGGACTTACCAACATCTAGTAGATGCTCCACCACTGGTGAGTTTCATACTTTTAACATTTATTTTACCTCATTTCTCATGCTATTTTCCAGACTAGGTTATACAGTTTAGGGTTAGAACGATGCACTTATAGGGAGTGAACGAAACACTTAGGTTATCAAAGCGATGCACTTAGGTTAGGTGAATTGTTTATCGAGTCGCACTTGGGGTTTAAGCTCGACACACTTAATGTGTTTGAGTGAAGCACTTAAGATGACCATTCAATGAAATTATAGGAACAAAGCGATGCACTTGCTTGCGAATTTCTAAATGATAACCTAGCCATAGTATTTAAGTTTAAATGACACACTTGGTTTATATGGATGAAAATAAATGTATGCAATGCAAATTTGTTTTGAACACGAGTCTAATGAATTTTTTATTATACATGTGGATGAATAATATAGTGTAGATGAATTGTAGACTTAACTGACTATATGTAGACTGATTATGTGACATTATTGCATTTGTAGATTAGGGATGATGTCCTCCTGACATGGGAGAGTCATCCCAACCCATTAGCATATAGACATAGACTTTATAATTATGAGAAGGAGAACTTGGATAGCCTTGGATTATTAGATGTGACATTGATGCCCAAGATTAGGGAAAATAGGGGCCTCATTATCACCTTATGCGAGTGATGGAATTCAACGACGTCTTCCTTCCACCTTCCTATAAGAGAGTGTATAGTGACTTTGGAGGATATTTACAGGACATTGGAGAGTCCAATTCATGGGGAGAGAGTGGTGTACTCTTTCTGGATTGGGAGAGATTTTTTGTGGCCTATTTGAATTTCAGGAGGATGATTGGGGTATCAGTGGTTATAAAATTAGATGGCGGCGAGACATGGTGGGTTATGATCCATATTTCACGATGTTGTGTGCAGCCATGGTAGGTGTATTGGTGCTATATAAGAGAGGTCATGGTTCCCTTTTGGGTGGGGGGAGATTGTCAGTGAGATGTAGCAGCAGGGGACAATGTATGCATGAGGGCCATGTGTACTAGCTATGTTATACCATCAACTTCATGACATAGCTTATAATGGATCGCAGAGTTTGGGATGTGAGTTCACATTGTTATAGGTGTGGTCTTTTGAGCATATGGTTGTATTCTGTCTGGTTTTTGACAGACCAGTGGTTCAACTAGAACAATCATACATGATATAGTGGTGCACAAAAATATGGGTCATGTTAGATTTTAGAGATAGTTGTTGGATACATTGAGGGATTTTTCATGGAGACCCTATATCCAATGCCCTATGTGGGATAAGGAGGATGAACATCTCCCATTTTACAGATAAGAGAGATACTTGATTGGCTAGTCTACTCAATATTTGAGGATCGTCAAGATAAATTTACCAGATAGGGTTTTGAGATAGTTTGGAGAGAGGCAAGGAGTGTCAGTTGGATCTCTATAATTTTCCAGGTGTGCTATGAATGTGAGAGGTTGGGGACCTATTATCCCCATACAGACCATAGCGACACAGTTTACCACATTGGCACCTTTGAGATGGTAGTGGAGATCAGATACTGTAGCTGCAAGGATGATGACTGACTATGATGTATGGTGGAATACACACAGGCCTACACCATACATGGATCTAGGAGTACTGGTTCCTATTGATATAAAACAACGAGCTAAGCAGGCGGGGAGGAGACATGGGAGATGTTGGAGGAGAGCATGATGGGGTGGACAAGGAGGGAGAGGATGAGGAGGTAGAGGTGATGATGATGATGGTGGATATGGTGGTGGTTAGGGAGAAGGGAGATGAAGGACAAAGATGTAGAGATGATGGAGATGGTGGAGATGAAGATGAACAAGGTGGTGGAGGGTTTACTATTGCAGTTTCCCCATTGATTCCTCCTAGTGGTGCATCAATAGTAATAAAACAATGGGGGGAGGAGAGCAGGATACAAATATGGACATGACTAGTAACAATTCAGAGGAGACTAAGAGCAATAGTAATGCAATCTCCTCTAGCATTGATAAGGATATGGAGGAGGAAATAGGAGTAGATGATACTAGAATGATGGACATAGGAATGGGTTGAGATGATACCAGACTGATGGATGTGGTGAAGGGGGGATTTGATGACCCAACATAGTGTATGCCTGTGAGATCAGGAGTGGATGCTTTTGATATAGATAGTGCAGATATCACCAATCTCAAACAACATTACAAATATTTGCAAAGCCAGTACAATGGACTATAGAGGAGGGTGACACGAGCAGAGGCTAGGGCCACTGAGGTAGATGGTAGGGCTAGAGTGACAGTTATATAGATCCACAAGTATGTCGGGATAGTGACTGGGCTAGAGAGGAGGATAGATAAGGAGATAGATGCAAAGAGAGACAACATGAGGATGGATGTAAAGGTAGATGAGACTAGGGATCAAGTAGCAGAGGCTAGAGCTCAAAAAATAGAGGCTGAGATGAGGGCTTTTATTGCTAGTGTACAAGATGCTACCACATAATAGTTTATTGAAAGACTTATAAATGCAAGTATAGATGCTAGTAGACAAGCACATGATATGCAGAGGAAGATAGACTATTGGCGAGGGGATTATGAGAAGGTTGTGCCTATTGCATAAATGATTCCTAGTTACACCACCTCTCATTGGTATTAGAGGACGCAAAGATCTTAGAGTAGTGGTGCAATGATGTAGCCTAGTAGAGAATCGCCGTCAGTGACAGGTGCTCCCCTGGGACATATTGGGGATGGGAATTTGACTTCAGTACCACCTAGGTCTCGTGGAGCAAAGGGTGGAGGCAGTATCAGTTGATTTATATAGACATATTTTTGCTTATATTTTGCAAGCTTTCGAGCTCTCCTTATGACATTATAACATGTCACTTTTTGAGTTATATATATATATGATGCAATTTTGGGTGGTTTTTATATGATGTGGATGTGACCACTTTACTTTCTGCTTTATGTTATGCACATGTGTTCTATGAAGATATGTTATATATGATGTCTATGAGATGCCCTGATTTATGATATGCTATTTCTTTGTGTCTATTTGATGGATGTATGCATTTCCAATATGATGTGATGCAATGATGATGTGTTATGCACTTAATTTTTTTGTATTTTTATATGCACTTTATATAATGTGATTAGATGTGATGCAGATTAGATGATGGACTATGATAAATGAGTTAATTTTTTATATGATGGATGGATGCATTATGATATGTACTATATGTATGATTTATGATGTATACAGACTAACATACTTATGGATCCAAGATGTTGTGTTTTTGTTATATCATGATAGTTTATCTTAAGCAAATGTTAGAACTGACATAGACAATTATTAATAATGATAGTCAGGAGATGAGAGAGAATGAGAATGAATCCTGATTGAAACCTTAAATTCTTTTAACCAACTTTGAATTCCAACTTATTTGATCAATTTATTTCATCACCGAGCCACTTTTATTATAGAAAAATTGAATACCATCATACCCATATGTTAATAATTTAGGTACGACTATCCTTTTGCATTCTAAGAAGCACTTTGAACATGCAAGGAATGTGGGTCAATCCATCTAGGTCAGGTGTTAAGAGTCAAGGTATGTGTGGTGTATCACAACCAAATTATCTATTGCAACATGCTTTGCAATTAGATATCACATGTGGATGTGAAGACTCTTACCAAAAACACCCAAAAATGCTCTTTTAAGACTTCGTGACAAACATACCACATATAAAAAATAAAGAAAAATAAGTTATGGAACATCATGACATCTCTAATCTCTTGTGGAATCATGGAGATGTATAGGAACATAGCTTGCAAAAATTAAGACATAATAAGACCAACTTAACTCAACAAGTAAGCAACCATAATGATTATGTGTTTGTATTTTTGTAGTAGTTTAGACATTGAATTTTGATGTTTTTCTAATGTTGTCTAGTTTCAAGAATACGATACCCCATATAAGACTACCTCATATGGTTTTGAGTGTTCCTTCTCTTGTTTAAGACAACATGACTTTTGAAAAAATACTGTGCTATGTGTCTCGGTTGATAGATAAGATAGTGGGTCAGTTTGATTAAGGACCTGTAGACTAGTTTGACTATTTTGACTTGGTTTCACTGAAGCTTTGAGTTGTTATATGACATCATTCAATGCATATTTTAAAATACAAAGAATCGGTTTCTGTACAAAGGAGATTTATTGCAGAATTTTCTTGGTTTTCAATTTTTTTGTTTGTCTTTGACAGTTTTTTTTCAGGGCTTTTATAAATGTTTTTAGAGTTTTTGAAGGATGTTTTTCAACGTTTTTGAAAATTTTGAAGGTTTTTTCCAATTTTTAGATTTTTTCAATATTTTTGATATTTTTTCAAGGCTTGATGGATCATGACATTGGGGTGCCCCCAGCCACGACAAAATGGGCAATTTATTGCAGAATAGCCATGGTGGATTGACTTTGTGTTTAATATAAGTTGATAGGACAAGGATAATTGACAAACTTCAAGACATGACATATTGTATTGTGGAATATGAGGTATGTGAAAACTTGCAATAACAATAAGATCTCAACCACAAGAAGATTGTTAATAGCAGTTAGTGCCCTAATACCAAAAGAGGAAGTAAAATAAACATAAAGCATGAACAATCAATAATGTAAAATCATTTTCAAAACAAATGAACATGCAAACCAATAATCCTCCTTTGTTGTTCTCCTTCTCTCCACAATGTGGGCTCTCAAAAATGAGTATTCGATGTGCCAACATAAGAATTCAAAGCAATTGTGATTGTAGATTAAGAGAATCAACTCTCTATTTATAAGAATTTTGGGGTTTCAACCAGGATTCCATGATTTGTGGGACTGATTGCTTGTGATTGAAGTTAACTCAAATAGATTGATGAGTTGACTGGGTTGATTAATTTATTAGCAAAATAGATTGAAGATTTGATTGATTTGATTAAAGACTTAATTGATGAGGTGGAATAGAAGACTGAATAGATTGATTAGTCAGGAGATAGAATTGTGGAGTCAGGAATTGTGATTGAGAAGTTAACTAAAACTTAGTACGAGTTAGAATTGGAAGGATAAATACAATTAAATAAATAAAAGAATTTATTTACTTGCACATGGGGTAATATAAATAAACATTTTATTTATTTATTTATGAGAGGAAAATTAGTTTAATTAAATAAATATCATTTATTTAATTATAAGTAGAGATTTGATTTAATTATTACATAAATGCAATAATAAGAAAGAGGGTATATTAATTAAATAATATATATATTTAATTAATTGAATGACATAGGGAGTAATTAAATAACGTCAATTGATTTAATTACTTTATAGATGAATAGTTGATGAAATATTTGATTAGATGTTATAATTAAATAACTAGTATCTAATTAATATCATCTAGGCTAAATTTTACATGTATATATGTAGGAAAATAAAATGAGGAAAATGTGCACACAAGAGGAAACATCAAACTCTAAAGAATGCACAATCAACCTATCCAAACACAAAAGAAATTGAGACAAATAAATGTAAATTATGGATAAAACTCCCTCAATTTGACAATTGTGCTCTTTCTTGCTTCTCCAAAAGTTGATGTAGCTCTCATATTGACATGATTCACTTAAAAGATGAAAGGAAAATACTATAATGAGGGTGATAAGATTCAAAATGTGATGGTTAACTTGATTGAGAAAATTGATCTCAATTTATAGGATTAGAGACCAAATTGTAGAATTAGCAATTAGGTGC
Organism: Thuja plicata; assembly: GCA_018584345.1. Classification (NCBI taxonomy): domain Eukaryota; kingdom Viridiplantae; phylum Streptophyta; class Pinopsida; order Cupressales; family Cupressaceae; genus Thuja; species Thuja plicata. The sequence continues at coordinate 385,782 of MU228351.1, read as the reverse complement.
ACAAATTTGAAGATTGCCATAATTGATAAGTGAAATCGGAAAAGTGTCATATTATGACACGTTATGACAAATTGTAAGAGATCCAATTGGGAAAATTAGTGTGGAGAAGGAAAGAGAAATTTGTCATAAAATATGACAAATTATGACAAAGGAAAAGAAGAAAGTGTCATAAATTATGACAACTATGACAAATGGAGGCTAATTAATAAGAGGGAATTTTGAATTATAAAAAAATCATATTTCCCACAAAAAATGGAAATTAGTAAATAGGAATTAACCAATTAATTAATTTTAATTAATTAATTGTGGAGACACAGGAAAGAGGGAATAAATAAAGTCTATTTATATATTCAATTAGGACATAGGAATAAACTATGGATTATTCATCCCAAGATGACAAATTAATGGATCATTGACCGAATTGATGGAAATTGACTTGATTTGGACAAATTTGATGATGATTAGGAACAATTTGGAAGGTTCTGGAATGGTTTAGGAAATGACGAGGCATCAATGATCTTTGACAATGCACTTGAATTGATTACTGACACAATAGCATCAATGAACTTTGAAAACACTATCGAAGGAGGATTTAAAAGAGATGAGGCATTGATGAACTTTGAAAATGCCCTATAATGATCTAAATGAGTTCAGAATGATCTTGGATTGATTTAGGAAGATTAGGAATGATTAGGATCGATTATGATTAGTTTAGAAAGATGATCAATTTGGCCAAAATGAGAGAAACGTTAGTAATTGATGACATGGAAGAATGAAAAAATATTAGTGAATGATAAAGATCAAACACACAATATAGAAGACATGTTGAAAATGGGGGCATAAGAATTGAACCAATTTTGGGTTTCTACATTTTTCCCCTCTTTGATACAATGCGATTATGAGTGCTGTGTCAAAGAAAAATTAAAAATCATGCCCCAGTGGATCGACAGAATGGAGGTAGGATGCCCCCTCAAAAATTTGGGCAGAAATTGACAGTCAGATAATTTTTTGAAAAGAAAAAGTGAGTGCAAGGATTGACAGAAGAAATGTTAGTAGAAAGCAGAAACAAACATAAGAGAAGAATAATTACTAGTGATAGAAACTGTTACCCAAATTTCCTATCATATGCAATTTTGGATAGAAGTGGAGAAAATGAGGATCCCACATGGGTAGAGCCCAACTTTTATGTTTCTACATCTGATTCCTTGTCTCTGTCTTGTTCTTTGTATGTTCTAGATCTAGTTTTAAACCCTTCAAATGCAAAAAAAACCTATGAAAGATCCCTTAAAACCCTAACTCCTTTTTGGCTGTTATATTTATTCAATACTTTTCCACCACTTAATGTCACAGTTCTTCACATGTTTTAAGTTGTCCACAATGGTCACCTTTTATGCTTAGTCACACGGTCGCGCTATATTTCTTAAGCAGTCATTTCACTCTGCGAGTGAGAGAGTAAATGAATCATTGTGAGCGCAATCAAGATGGTCTTGTGGAATGTCGACTTGACTATGTGAGTGAGCAATGAGGTTATCAGAAATAATTATCACTCACTCGCTGAGCTAAACCACTTAGCATCTTTTGTTGTGCGAGTGTGCGATGCAGTCTGTGTTGCAAGTTATTTGTGGTCATCGCTCACTTGCACATGGTTAAACATCAAGTCAAAAAAAGTGTTGCGAGTATGAAATTGAAAGGAAAGTGATGCAAAGACTAGTGGTAAGTAGCCTCCACTAGACTCCACACCTTCAACTCATCCACTTCTTCACGCTCAACCATTCAATCATGCTTCAAGCTCCATGTTATGCACCCTTCATTCACTATGCTTA